>RCUC01138862.1:0-22976 GCA_003697995.1 Taxidea taxus jeffersonii | reverse complement strand
CAAAATGTTACAATAAGTGGCGGGATTATAAGCCATTTAAAATCTCTTCCGTATGCTAACCTGTATTTTCAACTTAACCTTTAACATGTTAATACAAATTAAGAAATAAATAAGCTTTGGGGCACCTGGGTGGCTCAGTGGGTTAAGCCTCTGCCTTCGGCTCAGGTCATGATCCCAGGGTCCTGGGATCAAGCCCCACACCGGGCTCTCTGCTCAGCGGGGAGCCTGCTCCCCCCTCTCTCTCTGCCTGCCTCTTTGCCTACTTGTGATCTCTGTCTGTCAAGTAAATAAATAAAATCTTAAAAAAAAAAAAGAAAGAAGCTTAAAATTAAATAGCTGAATCCAGAAAAACTAAAATATACACACACATTTAAAATGAAACTTGATCAGACACTGACAGAACCTCAGAAATAGCTCCCCAGAACCAACTGAGTTTGAAAGGAAGCAGCCTCATCCTCTCTCCATGGCTGCAAATAACGAGCAGAAGGGCCGTGCCCAGGTTCCCTTGGCTGGTTTTTGCAGCTCCAGAAACTTAGAGATCTGGGTGGCACCGAGCAAGCCCACAGCCACAGCACACAGCCGCTCTCTGTTCCCAAACCAGGGTTTCCGAGAGTGATGGTGGACCATGTCCCAAGCCTGCACGACAATTTCTGAGCTGCTGACAGTCTCCCCCAGCATCCCCACCTCAGCGCTCTTGCCTTTATGATTCTACTTGTTTGATCCACCCTTTCCAGCCCTGAACGGCCCCCTGCAGCCTGGCACCACTTCCCCTCCCCACCCATGTCCTCAGCCAGAGCCTTACCTCTGGACACTGCCCCCAGTGTCCCCTCGTTTCTCTTGCTCCAGAACTGGGCTTCTCCCTTCCTTGAACGTACCCAGCACGTTTTCTTGCTTTTGCATATGCTGATCCCCGCCCCCTTCCGCTTGGCTAGTGGATGCTGCTGACACCCCCTCTCTGCTCACCTGTCCCCAGGACATGCCACCTCCAGCAGCTGTCAGTGTTGGCTACTGAGGGCCCGCAGTTGCCATCTTCCTCAAAGGATTGCCCTGCATGGACGACAGTGGCTCTGTGGGGGTCAGGAAAACCAGTGGGCTGACCTCTCCGCCTGACCCCAGCTACCAAAGGCTGTTCCCTCTCCCCCAGGGAACTGTTCCGTGGAGGACTTCCCACTCCACATCCATTTCCCCACACCAGCTCCGTGTGACTGGGCTAGGGGGAAACCTCAACCTCCCTCTGCTTCTGCCCTGTCCTACCCTGCTACTTGCCCTCCCTTCCAGCTTCCAGCTGTTTCCGGTTGCCCCAAACAGACTCCCTTCAACAGATTGCCCCAACAGCTTCTAGGGCACCCAACCCAAGATGCCTCCCTGTAGGGCTTCCTTGGGGCGGGGCTCTGAACCCCAAGACTGTGTCAGTCTATTCATCACAACATAACCTACCACCACCCTGTTGTGTTCCTTCCTGACACTCAGAACAACAGCAGTTAAATCCAGCTGACTCTCAAACCACTCTGGAATTAGGGGTTCTGGTGCCCCCACGCCATCAAAAGCCTGCAAAAGTACAACTTTTGGGTCCCCCCAAAACGTAACCCCTAGTGGCCTGCCATGGACGGGAAGCCTTAGCAGTAACATAAACAATTGAAGAATTAGCACGGATTCCTAAGTGCATTTACATATGTGTCTTACAACCAAGTAAGTTAGAAAAAAGAATGTTATGGAGAAGATCATAGGGAAGAGAAAAGACTTCTACAGTGCTACACTGTCCGGGAAAAAATCGCACACAGTGGGTCTGTGTCCGCAAACCCAAGCTGCTCGAGGCTCAACCATGTGTGTGTGTGTGTGTGTGTGTGTGTGTGTGCGCGCACGCGATCGCCCGTGAAGTGTGTGACTGTGAACGTCACGCGGACGAGACCAGGTCTGTTTTGCTTTCACTGCGTTCCGGCACTTGGCCCAAGAGTGGGCACTCAAGAAAACAGGAAGAAGGGAAGGCGGGTGGGGGGTGGGGAGAAGGTGCTCGTGTTGCCTCTTTCCTGTTTGATTACGGCCTCCAAGTTTTTTCTCCATCCTGGCAGAGTCGGATGGACTTTCCCGGTGGTCAGCAGTGGGCACTGTGGCGTGGACCTCAGACAGCTCCAATGTCACGAGGGGAGGGGAGGCACAGCCCCCCCACATGGACAGCTGCCATCCGCCGCCTTCCTTTTGTTCCCTCAGAGGCACACAGCTGGGGCAGCAACACCTGTGACCAGGAGCAACCCTGTGAGCTGCACTGTTGACAGCCTGTCACAGGGAATCACCTCAGGCCACTGCGTCCCCGAAGAGCTGCCCAGTGAACCAGCCTCGGCCCCCTCGGGGCCCTCTGTACCCACTAACAAGCTGATGCCAGGTCGACCGCCTGCCCATACTGCCCAAATGGGCCACCTGCTGCAGCTGCTGGGGTCTGGGCTGGGGAGACGCCTCCTCTCTCCCTTTTCCCCAGGGACGGAGGGCAGGGTGCCCCCTGGAGTATCCAAGAGAACCAGCTCTTTTACTCACTTCCTTTCCGGTCTTCCCCACTCCAAAAGGTCTTCGTTGTGCCAGAAGACTTTTCATTGTCCCTGACCCCTATGCCAACCACACAGGCGCCCAGGAATGGTTCTGCCCATTCCCCAGAGAATTCCACACGCTTTGAGGAACACAGAAGAGCTGTGGTGTGTGGGTGGGGGAGAGGATGTTGGAGGCCCCCGATATTCAGGGCTTTCAGCCTGACAGGATCATGGGATCGGTTCCCAGTAAGCCACCACTTTCACCCATAGGGCCTGTGAAGAGTGTCCTCTGGGTCTGCCAAGGGAGGCCACACTCTACTCCAGCTGTGTCCCACGGCTCCGTCTCCATAGGGGCACCAAGTTCCAAAGACCGGGCTGTGGTGGGAGGCTGGGCACATCTTAGAGTAAGGGGGCTGCTGAGGGCCTGGCCTGCCATGGCCTCCCACCCGCTGGGCAACAAGTCCTCTGCAGATAGGCCTGGCCCGGAGAGAGCTGAGTAGAGGCCATTTTCTGGGAATGCCATCCCCCCCACCCCATGACCAGCCTTCCTCATTGCCTCTCTCCTCCTCCTCCTCAGACTCCCTGGGAGGCCACCCCTCACCTCCTGTCCCCAGCCAAAAGACCCTCGGAGAAGAAAGTGGGAGAGAATCATCATCATAAAACAGTATAATTCTTCATTCATGCATTCATCTGAAAAATACTTCTTGAGGGCCTGCGTTGAGCCTGGCTCTGTGGTAGGTACATGGGACAAAGTCGTGAGTGATGAGGGCCCCTGTTTATGGATCTATGAGGGATCTGTTTATGGATTATTCCTGTCCTCAGGGAGCTGGGAGTCCCGAGGGGGAGACAGTTGACTAACACACACACAGATGTGTGACTGATATGTAACATGATGTTGGGGCCCACGTGTGCCATGAAGAGAGGCAGAGCCATAAAGGATGAGGGGTCAGGAGGCGCTGCTGTAGATCACTGGTCCAGAAGCTTCTCTGAAGCAGCCCCCTGGGCAACCATGATACCATGAGGGCAGGATCCAGGCCAGGAGCTGAGGGGACAGTGCTCTAGGCACAGGGAAGAGCAGAGGCTGAGGTCCTGGGGCAGAAGCAGGCTTGTGAGGCAGAAGCAAGTGAGGAGGACAGTGTGGCCAGCCTCAGTGATGGGGGAAGGACATGGGGTTGGAAAGACAATGGGGGCCAGATCAGTCCTGAAAGCCAAGGTAAGAATTTGGCTTTGACTCTGAGTGAAACGAGAAGCGATGAAACAGTTTTGAGCAGGGAAATGACAAGGGAAGTGGCAGAGGCCCCCAGGTGCAGGAAGGGGTAGGGTGGGACTAAGGTATAGAGTCACCCTTGTCTTCTCCTGAGACTGTCCTCTTCCTCTTCAGCCAATAAGGATGCATGAGAGAGACAAGACTGCATCACCTTATGGGGAACAACTAGCTCCTGCCACAAGAGGCGTCCCCTCACAGCCCAGGTCAGAAGCCCACGCCGCCACCCCAGCCCTGCCTAGGAGTCACAAAACCTGCAGCTCCACCATGACAGCCCTCTTCCACCCCGTGTAGCTGTCATCTGTCATTGCCCGGGTTCTCTATGTCCATTTAGCCTCCCGGGATCCCAGAGATCCATAAGCAGCAAATAGCAACTATTTCCATGCTTTGCCTTATCTTCTGATCCTCTGGATGCACAAACATCCATTCCTACATGTTTAGATGAGCATATGAGTCCTCTTGGGGAATTTATTTCCATCTGACACTATTCCCAACAGGCAGGAAGAAACTTCGGAGGTTTCTGGCCCTCTTTTCAAAGAGCCATGTGGCCTACCAATTAGAATGTAGCTTTGGGGGGCACCTGGGTGGCTCAGTAGGTTAACTGTCTGCCTTCGGCTCAGGTCATGATCCCAGGGTTCTGGGATCGAGTCCCACATCAGGCTCCCTACTCAGCGGGGAGCCTGCTTCTCCCTCTCTCTCTGTCCCTCCCTGCAGCTCATGCTCTCTCTCACTCAAATAAATTATAAAAAAAAAAAAAAGAATGTAGCTTTGGGAGGGAAGGAGACGTGCATTCAGATCCCAGGAAGGCGAGCTGTGTGACCTCAGATAAGCTACTTGACTTCTTCAGTCCCCAGTGTCCTCACCCATGAGGCAAAGACAAGAGTGTTCTGCTCACCAGGCCAGGAAAAGGATAAGAGGAGATAGGTAGTCTGTGCAAAACTCCAGGCAAGTACCCTGCACAGGTATTGGTTCATTTACTGTTTCTTTAGTCCTCATTGAGATACGCAGCAGGCTCGGAAAGTTCCCCGTTTGGGATAATACTTGTATAAGTTACCTATTGCTATGTAACAAATTTCCCTAACACTTAACGGTTTAAGTGAACACACATTTGATTACCTCACAGTTTCTGTGGGTCAGGAGTGTTGACCATAGCTTACCTGCGTCTTCTGCTTCAGGGTCCCTTGAACGCTGTCATCAAGTGAGAGGCAGGGTCAAGGTCTCATCTGAACGCTCCACTGAGGAAGGATTCACTTTGAAGCTCAAGGGGCTGTTGGCAGTCAATGGCTCAGGGGCTGCTGGACTGACAGCCTCCATCCTTGCCAGTTGCTGGCTGGAGGCTGCTTTCAGTTTCTTGCAATGTGAGCCTCTCCAGAGGCTTCCTCAAAGCATGCAAGCCAAGAAGGCAATGTAGCTGGCTGGCAAGACAGAAGTTACCATCTTAAGTAACTGAATCACGGAAAGGACATCTCATCACCTTTGCCATGGGCTCATCTCATCACCTTTCCCTATGGGCTATAAGCAAGTCTCTAGGCCCTTCCACACT
Organism: Taxidea taxus jeffersonii; assembly: GCA_003697995.1. Lineage (NCBI taxonomy): Eukaryota > Metazoa > Chordata > Mammalia > Carnivora > Mustelidae > Taxidea > Taxidea taxus. The sequence goes on along the minus strand of RCUC01138862.1, from coordinate 17,650 downwards.
CAGCTGGAGAACATAAATACCAGAGGCAGGAGTCTCCAGGGTCGCTTTAGATTCTGCCCTACACTGCGAGTTTCTGTTCAGCTCATGATTTCTGGTGCCTTTTATGTACCAGGCACTGTCCTGGAGCCAGGAATTTTTTTTTAAGTGGATAAGTCAGGGTTTCTATCTCCCAGGAACTTCTGTGAGGTGTTTTCTGTTTCAGGCTCTTACTCATTTTTTCACTTCTAGGAACACTTTGGGACCTGTGTAGGATGTCTGTTGAGGGGAAGAGGGTAACTACTCACTCCATAATGGGAATGAGTTCACTGGAACCTTTTCCTCCATCCCAGGCTGGTCAGAGAAAAGACACACACACACACACACACACACACACACACACAGTGAGCTAGCTCTGAGGGGCATTTGCAGAGAGTAGTAGTCATTATGCTGGGTGTTATGTCATTATGCTAGGAATGAAGGGAGTGAGACCAGCCCCTTCTCTGGGGAAACACACCAGGGGATGGGAAGCAAAGAGGTAAACTCAGATTAGAGCAGAGGCAGGACTGTGGGGAGGAGGGAGATTGTATCACAATTCCCCTTAAAGAAAAAGATGATACCTAATGACTGAGAAGCTGAACCAATCTTTGCCCTATACTTAGTGGGCAATGGTGGCTTGATCTCAGAGCAAGTGAAGTTTTCTTCCCCAACACAACCTCTCTTCCCCTACTCTGACTCCACTTCGCAGATGCCGGGAGAGGCCTGTCACAGGGAGGTAACAGACACAAACTTCTAGCCTTCATGAAAAAGCAGCTCCCTTTGTTCAAGGAACCTTATCTTTCCCAGCTAACCTTGAGGGTCTGATGGGGCCTGGCTGTCACAGACTCTAACTCCTCTTGGCCCTGGGGGCAGACTTGGTACCCCAGTTGGATCAATTACCCATTCCCCAGCCCATGAAATATGTGACCCAACCTAAGGCAATCAGAGCCCTTCTCTGGCATTTCTTCCTAGGGGAAACTGACAGAGAATAGACTATTGACCTAGTTAATCAGGAAACAGCTATTGGTAACCATGTTTTCAGCCATGGGGTAGGGGGGGTGGAGAAATGAAGCCCAGTGTACACAGAGACAAAATAGAGACAGAGAGATACCAGATAGCATCGGATCCCTGGTTCCCATCTTCAAGCTTTACTTGAAAATCTTCTGACTTGGAAACTTTTTAGTTTCCTTGAAATAATTCAAACTGGCCTGAACAAATCTCCCATTTCACAATTGGAATTCAAGCTAACGCTACAAATCTCCCTGGGAGATATGATCCAGAGGTCCAAATTCTTACTAAAGCGTAATGACTAAGATCCTTTATTGAGAGAAGGCTGAGATTATGGGTTTAGTTTAAAAATACACATGGCATTATAAGGTTAAAAGTAGAGATAGTCAAGACATCTTCCCCATATTCACATGAAAAAGAGCTTGTGTTTCAAATTCAGAAAACCTGAATTTGAGTCCAGGCTCTGCCACTAACTGGTAACCTACCTCACTTCTCTGGGCATCCATTTCTCCATCTTCAAAATGGGAATAAGCATGTTTCTGTGCTTCCTATCTTATGAAATTGTCAAGTGGAAAAATATCAACATTATATTGCTTCTTTGCAGCCAACATCCCTGCATGTGTTATGTTAAGTACATCTTAATACTATATTTGGCTAAATACAGTATATTTGGCCAATGAATAGAAATGTGAAAAACAGCTCTCCAGCAGGGCTCAGCACCTGAGGGTAAGAGTGAGTGAGAAAGGCTTAGAACAGCATCAAGGAGTAGATGCCCATCTAAGAGCAATGGTGTTAGTCTGGATTCTTAGTTGGTATAGCTCTAATAGATACATTTTCATCATTTTTTTTCAAGTTATTTTCTAAGCTGTATTTCAATCTTTTTCATTTAGAAAAAAAATTAACATTGGGGACCTGGGTGGCTCAGTCAGTTAAGAACCTGACTCTTGATTTCAGCTCAAATCATGATCTCAGGGTCCTGAGTGGGAGCCCCACGTTGGGCTCCACACTGAGCATGGGGCCTGGTTAAGATTCTCTGTCTTCCTCTCCCTCCACCCCTCCCCCTGTTCCTGCTCTCTCTAAATAAATAAGTAAATAAATGAAAGCTTTCAGGGGCGCGTGGGTGGCTGAGTGGGTTAAAGCCTCTGCCTTCCGCTCAGGTCAAGATCCCAGGGTCTTGGGACCGAGCCCCGCATCAGGCTCTCTGCTTGGTGGGGAGGCTGATTCCCTTCCTCTCTCTCTGCCTGCCTCTCTGTCTACTTGTGATGTCTGTCTGCCAAATAAATAAATAAAATCTAAAAAAAAAAAGTTAAATAAAAGCTTTTAAAAATTTACAATGTACAGGGACGCCTGGGTGGCTCAGTGGGTTAAGCCGCTGCCTTCGGCTCGGGTCATGATCCCAGCGTCCTGGGATCGAGTCCCACATCGGGCTCCCTGCTCGGCAGGGAGCCTGCTTCTCCCCTCCCCTCTCTGCCTGCCTCTCTGCCTACTTGTGTGATCTCTGTCTATCAAATAAATAAATAAAATCTTTAAAAAAAAATTTACAATGTACATGAAAAAATTTTCAAACAATAGAGAGAAGAATAAAACTAAAACAGTCCACTTTCACTCTACTGGAAATTTTTCATCCAGACGTCAACATTTATTTCCATATATGGGTTTCATATATGGAATACCAAATAACACTCGGTTTCATATTTTTTTATGTTGCTTTAGTTAGTTTCAGTTACAGACCCAACACATAAGGGTTTTTGTTTTATTTTGTTAAGATTGGAATCCTTTTAGTTACCCATGCGCTGGATTTGCGGGATCTGGCATCTAATACAAGGTTCAATAAATATTGTCAAAGGGAAGACAGAAACAAGGGGGACAGGGGTAGAAGCATGGAGTCAGGAAAGAGGGAAGGATGATGGAAGAAGAGTGGTAGGAAGAGGGAGGGAAGGGAGAAAGAGAGGAAAGGAAGAGAGGGAAAGAGAGAGGAGGGAGGAAAGAGAAAGGAACAGAGAGGACGGAAGGAAGAGATGGAAAGACTGGCAGACAGAAACAGAAAAAGAGAGGATAGGAGAGACAGAGAGAGAGAGAGAGACAATGAGACAGACAGAGAGAGGAAGGGAAGGAGAGACAGAGGGAGATGGACAATCAGATCGACAGAGACAGAAAAAAGGAAAGGGACGGAGGGAAGAAGGAGAGGAAGGGAGAAAGAGAAGGTAGAAGAGGGAAAGAGAAAGGTGAGGAAGGAAGAGAGAGGGGAGGAGAGAGGCGAGAGATTCTGAGCAGTGAACCCCGCCCCCGGCCCGGTCTCCGCCCCCGACTCGGACTCCGCCCCCAGCCCGGACTCCGCCCCCGGCCCGCGGGTTGCAAAGCCACCTCCAGCCGCCAGGGGCCGCCACGGGCAGGCGGCCGCACCCAGCGCGCGCGGCGGGCCCTCTCTCCCGCCTCCGCGCCGGCCGCTTGCAGCCCCGCCGCCGCTCTCGGGCTACGGCCGGGTCTCGCGCGCCGTTTTCTCGTGAGGGGCCTCGCGCCGCCCGGCGCACGCCGTCCCCCTGCCTCGCGGCGCGGGGTCTCGCGGGCCCCGCTCCCGCCCTCCGCTTGCCTGGCCCGGACCGGAAGCGGCGCCGCACGGCCTGGGCCTGGCGCGGGGGGCGGGCACCGGGGCCCGGTCGGATATGGGCAAGAAGCACAAGAAGCACAAGTCGGACAAACACCTCTACGAGGGTGAGGAGTGGGCCGCGGTGCGGGAGCGGCGGGCCCGCGGGGGCTCCGGGCTGGGGGCGGGGTGGGGGAAGGAGGAGGGTCCTCGCTCCTTCGCAACCACTCTCGAGCTCCGGAGGCGGGCCGGGGACCGCACCTCCCAGGGGCAGGCCGGGACCCGCGAAGGGGGCGCGGCCCGCCGGAGGCCGCGCAGACCCCAGGCTGGGGGCCGCATTCGAACCCCAGACCCCTGGTCCCCGGCGGGGCTCTCGCCGGGAGGTGTGAGACGGCCCCCAGAGGCCCGCAGCGTTCGGGACAGCCTCGGGGCAAGTGTCCGTCAGTCAACAGGTGCTTCGCGGGGCGCCCACTGCGTGCCCAAAGCCGCCGCGGCCGTGGCGCCTCCTTCTCCCTCTGCCCACGCTGCCTCTGCATTGTGGACGCTGCCCCGCGCGTCCGCCGGTAATCCAGGCTCTTTCCTTTTGTTTAAGAGTATGTAGAGAAGCCCTTGAAGTTGGTCCTCAAAGTGGGAGGGAACGAGGTCACCGAGCTCTCCACGGGCAGCTCGGGGCATGACTCAAGCCTCTTCGAAGACAAAAACGATCATGACAAACACAAGGACAGAAAGCGGAAAAAGCGAAAGAAAGGAGAGAAGCAGCTTCCAGGGGAAGAAAAGGGGAGAAAACGGAGACGAGTAAAGGTAAATGTCGTTGCGTGGCTTCCGTGTTGCTGGGGGTACCCCTCTTCAAGAGTTCCCGCCGCCCGCTGGCAGCCTCACTTTAGTCTCTTTGTGTCTAGCGAGACGCTAAAACGCCTGTAAAATCAGCCTTGTTTGGAGGCGGAGCAGGGCAGCACAGAAACACGAATCACCTGTGAGTTTCAGCAACTCTCGATTTAATTATACTCTTAGTTACTCTCACAGCAGGTGAGCGAGTCCTGAACTTCAGGAGCAGTGTCAGAGTATTTTCTCCACCCATTAAAGGTAAAAAGTCTTGCTCAGAAAAGCCTCAGTGTTGGAGCTTTGTCAAAAATCATCAGTTCAGGGGCGCCTGGGTGGCTCCGTGGGTTAAAGCCTCTGCCTTCAGTTCAGGTCATGATCTCAGGGTCCTGGGATCAAGCCCCGCATCAGGCTCTCTGCTCAGCGGGAAGCCTGCTTCCCTTCCTCTCTGCCTGCTTGTGATCTCTGTCAAGTAAATAAATAAAATCTTAAAAAAAAAAAAATCATTTCAGAAGTGAACGAGATCTGTTGGGGTTCAGATTTTGTTCTGAAGTAAATACTATAATGCCAGATATATAATGAGCAGTTTGATCTTAAAGCTTGAGTCTGTTGAAGAGAAGATCTGATCAGAGACCTCTGAGAGATATTACACACCAGTGATAAAAATAAGCATTTTCTTAACCATTTGCAGTTAATAGGAAAAAGGGAGGGGGGGAGTAGGTGCTGTTGGTTCACAAGCCGGACAAAATAATAATAATAAACTTTCATGGATGATCATACACATATCTGGAATTGTCCTAGACTTCTGCACTTCCCAGATTTAACCTGTCCCTGAGTGACTTAATAAATCCATTACTAGGTCTTGAGAATAGATTTCCATAAGTTAGCTTTGTAATTTTTCTTGTTTGTATGTACCAGCAATGTTCTATTCCATGTGATTAAACACATGGTAAGTCACTAAATCTTAGAGACTCTTTAGAATTTCTTAAATCTGTTATTTCTTGCCTCAATTTTTAGTTACCTTTGGCTTGGCTGTGTCAGTGTATAGAGCCATCTAATGTTTTCTTTTATATGCTGTATGCATATGATTTAAGAAATTCAATACAGAAGTGAATAAAAGGAGGGCAATAAATTTTCCTCACCTTAGTCCCTCACATAGTCTCTCTCTCTTTTTTAAATTATTTTTTGTTATTTGTAAAATAGTTCATGAACATATTTTTAAAAAATCAAGAGTACTTCAAGGCTTTTAACACAAAAGCAGTCTCCTACCCCAGCCTAGAGTTTTACTTCCCAAACTTTTCAGGTTTTTTTGGGATATCTGTCTTTTTTAAATGTAGGTTTATAGTGATATTTCCTAATTTATCAGTTTACATCTTTTATAGATCTGTTATAGGAAATGAGATTTAAATTATTGTTCTGGTATTGCTTTTTTGGGATATCTGTCTTTTTTAAATGTAGGTTTATAGTGATATTTCCTGACTTACCAGTTTACATCTTTTACAGATCTGTTATAGGAAATGAGATTTAAATTATCGTTCTAGTACTGCTTCCTGTCCCCAGTTTCCCTTCCTCTGTTCTCCCAGTATAGGTATACCACAGTTGTTGGTTAAATCAGTATTCACTGTTTAATTATTGTTCACTGATGGCAAGTAAAATAAATACAGATCTGGTCTTGGTCCCTCGTTAATTACTTCATTGGTTTGGTTATCATGTACCAATTCTTCCCAAACTCTCTCTTTTTTTTTTAAGATTTTATTTATTTATTTGACAGATCACAAGCAGGCAGAGAGAGAGGGGGAAGCAGGCTTCCCACTGAGCAGGGAGCTCATCCCTGGGCTCAATCCCAGGACCCCGGGATCATGACCTGAGCCGAAGGCAGAGGCTTTAACCCACTGAGCTACCCAGGCGCCCCTCATTATCCTTGTTTTAATAGCACCCTGTTCTTGTTTTTCTCTGAGGATACTAATTGATGGGTTTGTTGCCTTTTTTTTTTTCCTGTTTTCTTTTGCTCCCTGCTTTGTCTCTATTTCCCCTCAAGTTCTTCAGTTTATGTTCTTGGTCTCCTCTTTTTATGTTAACCGTATCCCTTATCCATTATCTGTTGAGCCTTCCTAGTATGTCTCTATTTCCACGTGCCGCACAACAGCCTGATGAAATACTCTGTGTCTAGACAGTTTGTCAGCTGGAGAGTCACTAAACAGACCCGATCATTTTGGTGGATCCTCCAGATGCCTGTTCTCCAGAGAAAAATTCCTCCTGGAGCAAGGTCATTACCTGACTGCTGGTATTTCGGGGGCCAACCAGGGAAGGAGACTGAAGGTCCTCCCAGCCGCTGCTCGTTTTCAGTCCAGCATCTCTCCCCACTCCTGACTAGCATCCTGTCTGGAGACTTTCAGGTTCCTGGTGGCTCCAGGTTTGAGCTTTTCCAGGTTTCTGGGATTTGAACTCTTCTCCTAGGTGGCCACTTCTGCATGGAGGAGGTAGCTTGCTGACTGTGATCTGCACGCTCCTCCACTTGCCTCTCATCTCCTAAGTGTGTGGGCGACTTTCATCCCCTGTAGTCTCTTCTCTACTTTGTTCATCTCATTTAACTGGGAGGTGAGGTCATCCCTTTTAACCACTTCCAGTTTTAGTCCTGGCACCATAACACCAGCTGATACACTTATGTTCTTCATTTCTTTTATCACTTACCTCATTCTTTTTATTAACTACATAGTATTTGGTTATATTGATGTACCTTATTTTATTTTATATAATATTATGTCTAAATGCTACAAAAAAAGCTGCAGTGAGTCTCATGGACACAAATCTCTGTATAATTTTATAAGGATATCTTCAGGATAAGTTCCTGGAATTCTCCCCATCTGTTCCAGCCACTCTGGTCTTTCTTGACTATAGCTCTAAATGTCACTAGCCTCATTATATTTTGATTCCATTGCAAATTAAGATGCTTTTGCATCCATAGTCTTACTTGGACAGAACACCCTGCAGAATAGGACAGATAGGTTAGTTTCCATTTTATAAAAGGTAAAATGGAAACTCAGAGAAGTGAATTTGTGCTAGGTCCATTTCCCCAGGATTCAGGACCAGGGACCAGGGGACATTCTCTGAGATGTCATTGGTTCTATAGAGGCTCTTTGGGTCATCGTTTTTTTTTTGCAGGCCAGACTAGGAATGAGGAGAGGTGTTCTTTTGATAGTGTTATTTAGGTAGGGAGGCTTCAGAAGGACACTCCTCTCTGAGCTATGTTCTGGATCTCCAGGGAGTTCTAGGAACAGCAGTTGTCTCCGGTCTCTTCTTGGGGAGAATCAGCTGTATGACACCCATGGGCCTCGGAGCAGCTGGGGGATGTGTGGTTCTGAGGGAGGAGTGATGCTTCTGTCAGTTCCACGCAGCAGGAGGAAGAATGCGGGGAAAAGATAAAGCATGCCCTTTGCCTTTTAAAGCATTTTTCTCCCATCCAAGTACTAACCAGGCCCGACCCTGCTTAGCTTCCGAGATCAGACGAGATCGGGCGCGTTCAGGGTGGTATGGCCGTAGACTTAAAGCATTTTTCTGAAAGGCATATGTAACTTCTGCTTATATTTCATCACACAGAACTTACTTAACCACATGGCCACCCTAGCTGCTAGGGAGGCTGGGAAGTGTCTTTTAGTTGGGGAAGGGGATGGAGGATCTGTTACTTGTGGAAGATAAAGTTTTGGGGAAGCACACAGACATAAAACATAAAACCCTATAATTTTTCAGAAGTGTTTGAGTTAAGTGATACTCTTCTCTTGAGTATGGAAGGCCCTAGCTATATTAGTTTAAAATGCCCAGATACATTAGTATCTGTATTTCTCTATGTAGAGTGACATCTAATACCAACCAGAGCATTATGAGTACTGTATGTGTGTGGGTGTGTATACTTTTGTTTTAATCAGGCCATCATTTAGACACCACCCCTATGAAAGTGTGTTGTTGTTTGTTTGTTTTCCCCCTGAGCATTTGAATGCTGAGTCATTGTCAAGGAATTTGTGTGCTGGCATAATTCTTGCTATGTATAATATCACCCTTTCCTAAAGGTCCAGCTTTACATTTTCAAGTTATTTATTTCCACATCATATAACAAATAAAATAATAGCTGATGAAAAATGCTCACATCTTTTGGCCTAGTAATATAGGCACAAGAAGGCAGTGTAGTAAAACTGAGGGGCAGTAAGTAAAATTCTGTGTTGGCCATTACACTGGTAGTGTCGTGATTTATAAAAACTACAGAAGTGTTTACAAAACCATTTTAAGTGAAATAACCATTCACACACACACATACCTGATTACTAAAAAACTGCATGAATGCTGTACACAGAACATGTACATATTACAGGCTGGGCCCTGCGCTTACTGCGTAACGTATGTTATCTCCCCTTACTCTTGACCATAGTCTATGAAGCTGGCATTACCATCTCTTCTTTTAAAAGGGTGGTAAAATACATTTAGCATAAACTTTACCATCTTAACTATTTTTAAGTGTCCTGTTCAGTACTGTTGAGTATACTTCCATTGTTATACATCCAGTTTCCAGAACTTTTTATTTTTAATTTTTTTTTTAAGATTTTTTTTTTTATTTGACAAGCAGAGATCACAAGTAGGCAGAGAGGCAGGCAGAGAGAGAGGAGGAAGCAGGCTCCCTGCTGGGCAGAGAGCCCGATGTGGGGCTCGATCCCAGGACTCTGAGATCATGACCCGAGCTGAAGGCAGAGGCTTTAACCCACTGAGCCACCCAGGCGCCCCCAGAACTTTTTATACCTATTCAACAACTCTCCATATCCCCCACCCTCCACCATTCTGCTTTCTCTCTCTGTGAGTGTAACTACTCTAGGTGTCTCATAGAAGTGGAATCACACAGTATTTGCCTTTTTGTGACTGGCTTGTTTTACTTCGTATACTCTCCTGGAGGTTCATCCATGTTGTGGCAGGTGTTAGAATTTCCCTCCTTTTTAAGCCTAAATGATACTGGGTTGTATCAGTTTATCCATTCATCATCAGTAGACACCTGGTTTGCTTCTACCTCTTGGCTATGATAAATATTGCTGCTGTTAACATGGTCGTATAAGTATCTCTCCAGGAATCTGTTCTTTCAGATACATATCCAAAAGTAGAAGTGCCAGATCATACCATCTGCTCTTTTACAGATGAGAAGACTAAGGCTCAGAGAAGTTATTAAGTTGCTCATAGTCACACAGTGCCAAAACAAGAACTCAAATCCTGCACTTAGAAGGTCATTAACATAGAAAGAGTTGTTAGAGTGGACAGCGCCCTCCACTCCCTTTGTAGGGGTGGGAGGTTAAAATCTGTGTCCTAACCGAGCCAGAGAGTTCTAGCTCCGAGAGGCTCTGGAGAGGTGCTGGGGCTGGTTGGGTGGAATCACAGACGACTTTGCTCAGGAGGCCGCATTTGAGCTGGTCTTTAGAAGTTAGAACATCATGATGTTACACTGCATGGTTCAGGCAACATGGGATCAACTGTACTCTGAGCTGTATTTGTAACATAGGTTCTTTTCATCTTGTACAATTAAATGTGAAGGATCCTGTGTGTATGGCCGTGAGTATGGCCCTTTATTGGCTACTGCAGAGATTTTCAAAGGTAATCTGATGACCCAGTTTTCACCTGCGCGCTGATTTAGAAGGGATGCCTGAAGAGAACGCCCCCGCGCTGCAGAGAGAAGCAGAGGTTAGGACGCTGCATACCAGCGAGGGCTGAGAACGGTAGCAGGGAGCTGGGCCAGTGTGAGGGTATATATAGGGGACAGAAAGGAGTTTTCTTTTTAAGCACAGAATAAAGGAAGGGGGGTAAAGGATGAGACCTGAACCACAGGTGAGGTGTCAGAGGAAGAAGTTTGAACTTGAATGTTTTGACCCTAAGCAGTCAGAGACTTTCTGAGTGGAAGAATGATAAAAGTTGAGCGCCTTAGTAATGTTAATCTGTTAGCAGCATCTAGCAGCTATTGAAGAACAGAGGCTGGGTGTAAGGAGAACTACCTAGAAGGTTTTCTAATGAAAGAGCTCAGATGAGAGCTCTGAATTCCTTTATTGAAACTCAGACCTGAAAAACATAATCGTAACCCAAATTCTGTCTTAACAGCTTTGCAAGTCAGCTTCAGGTTTAGATGCCAAAGATGTTAGACTAGTCCCTTTGCTAGAGATCTTAGCAGGATAAGATGAGAGATTCTTTAAAAATTTTAAATCATAAGCATTAACATACAGGATATTTATAAAGCTGAGGTTAAAACTTTTAATGAAAATTTTAAGCCATCATATAATAAATTCCAATAAGCACCTATTTTATTAAAGCACTAAACTAGATTCCAAGGGGGATACATACTCAAAACCAACATTTGAGTGTTTATTGTGTGCCATCATGTTTACTGTCTTCTTACAAATAACAGATGTGGAATAGGTCCTGTTAGTATCTCATTGTATTGCTGAGCTGGGGCATAGAGGATGAGATAGCTCATAACCAGAGGGAAGAAATGAATGACTATCATTAAACAGAATGAAAATTCTGTCAAAACAGTTCATTGATTTGTTTGGTGTGACATCTGCCACACCCAGGATCTCATGGCAGAAAATCCTCCCACTGGTTTCCTCCTGAGGCTGTCCTTTTTTTGTTGTGTGTTTGTGTGTATGTGTGTTTAACCTTTTTTCTTTTTCTTTTCTTTTTTTTTTTTTTGTAATCTCTGCACCCAACGTGGGGCTTGAACTCACAACCCTGAGGTCAAAAATCACATGCTCTACCAAATGAGCCAGCCAGGTACCCCTAAAGTTTATTTATGTATTTTGTGTGTGTGTGTGTGTGGTAATCTCTATACCCAGTGTGGGGCTTGAAGCCATGATCCTGAGATCAAGAGTCACACACTCTTCCAAATGAGCTAGCTGTGCCACTACAGAAGGAAGGACTCTAAAAGCATAAGAGTAGTGTTGCTCCTCTGATGGAAAGGCTCTTTATTCATTTATTTATTCAGCAGACATTTACCAGACACCTCTTGTGTGCCAGACTTTGTACTAGAGTCAAATGAGGAAGATTAATAAAATACAGTTCCTGCCATATAGGAGGAGCTCAGAGTTGGGCTGGGAAAGCAGATGTAAAAGGATAGATAAACTTCATGGCCTGGTAAATTCTAGCAGAGGTATAAATAAAGTGTTCTGGGGGTCCTGAGGAAAGTGTTTCTCATTTTGTCTTGGGAAGCTGGGGGAAGACAAAGGAGACCTAACGACTAAATTGTGCAGCAGATGCTGTTTTCAATCTGTTGATGCTCTTTTGCCGGAATGAGGCATCACTGCAAAGTGGTAAGACTGATTTTTCAATTACATTCTAAAATCACCTGTTACAGGCGAGTTCTGGAATTATTTTGCACATTGGAAGCATTATTTGAATATAGTTAGAGATCTTTGTGTCTATATCTAGATCTCCAAAAGTAGTCAACCTGGAGGACAGTCCTTAAAACTAAGGACTTCAGCTGTTAATTTACATATTTCACTTTCCCTTTTCATGCTGTTTCCTGTAATTAATTCTGCAAGTATTATGTGTTGGGCATTGTTGAGTTGGGGGTACAGAGCTGAAAATAACAGGGGACCCTACCCACGAGGAGCTCCAGGGACAGAGGCAGATGTGTTTGTAACATAGTACAGTGAGTGTTGAAATCATAATATGAACAGAGATTTACTTCAAAAGTGTCATTCACAAAGGAATAACTTGCCATTGAGTTGTGAATAAATTAGAGTCTGAAATTAAGTCCAGTGTGTTTGTAGTTAACAGAAAGCCATGGTTCCTCTGCTGCCTGGGCCTTCTTGCACAGAGGATACTTCCTCTGTTTGGAATGCTCTTTACACACCCGCACACACCCGCCCTGCACCTCCCCAGCACTCCCTCCCCCCACATCGCCTGGTTAAATTCTGTCCTTCAGATCTCAGCTCAGATGTTACTTCCTTATAGAAGCCTTCCCACACTTGTCCAGTCTAAATTAGATTCACCCGACAGTTACTCTCCCCATGAAATCTGTTTGGGTTTTTTAATGAGTTGTTTAATGTGTGTCCCTGTTGTTAACATTCTTGGCTGCCTAAGGGCAGGGCTGTGTGTGTTTTTTCCACCAATGTGTATCCACACAGTAGAACCTCATTTATTTGTTGAATGCATGAATGAATGAACACTGTGAGTACTTCACTGAAATTTCACATACAGTATCTTATTTCATCCTCAAAACAGTCTTCTCAGGTGCTATTATGTGTATTTTTTTTTATGATTTTATTCATTTGAGAGAGGGAGCACAAGCCAGGGGAGGGGCAGAGGGAGAAGCAGACACAGTACAGGGAGCCAGAAGCAAGGCTGGGCTCAATCCTAGAAGCCTGAGATTATAACCTGAGCCAAAGGCAGACCTTAACTGGTGGAGCCACTCAGGTGCCCCTTTTGTGTATGTTAGAGATAAGAAAATTAGTCCCCCCAAATTACATAGTTTATCTACAATCTGATAGCTAATAAGTGGCAAACCCATTTATAAACTGAGCCCATTTATAAACTGTAACTAAACCCTCTTCCTTGGCTACCTGAAGTTAAATGGCTCTAGTATTTTTGTATCATTCTCTGTATGTAATTGGCAGAATACACTAACTATTGAGCATAACTGTGTTAACTTTTGGTTTTACATCTTTGTAACCTTTAGTAAGGGACATTCGCAGGAAGATTCTATACTATATTCTGAATCATGAAGAAAATAAGAAGGTTGAAATCAGAATTTTAGGGGCACCTGGGTGGCTCAGTGGGTTAAAGCCTCTACCATCGGCTCAGGTCATGATCTCAGGGTCTTGGGATCGAGCCCCGCATCGGGTTCTCTGTGCAGCGGGGAGCCTGCTTCCTCCTCTCTCTCTGCCTGCCTCTCTGCCTACTTGTGATCTCTGTCAAATAAATAAATAAAATATTTTTTAAAAAATCAGAATTTTAAGTGGAGAGGGAACTGTAGAGCTCAAAGCGTCTTGTTTTGTAAGTGAGACTGAGAGTCAGTGAGTGGGGTAACCTGTTCAAGATCACATTCTGGTAAACCAGATGCCAGGTCTCCTAATTCCTAATCTGGCAGTAACACGTTGCAGTATCCCCATTCAGTTTAGGGTAGTTTCTGAGTGTAGGTTTTTATATTCTCTTTCTCTTTTGGACCCTAGCCCAGAAGGCTATATTCTCTTGTCATTGAAAATAAGGTGGTTACTTTAGACCAGGCTGACAAGATAACGTTATCAGGTAGTACCTTCCTTTGGTACTTTTTCAACTTTTCTATTACTTGACCTCATTTCACCATCTCATTGACATTCTAGGATAAATCAAATCGGCAGTTAAATCTCTATCTTATGGATGATGAAGAGGCCTCAGGATAAATGAGTTGCCTAAGAAGGTCACAGAGTGTGTTAAGGATGAAGCTGGGGCTAGAACTTGAGCCCATAGATCATCAGCAACCATGGCCAGTGCCACCTGGTTTTATAAATAAAGCTTTATTGGAACACAGCCACACTCATTCATTATGTATTGTCTGTGGCTGCTTTCATGCCACAACAGCAAAGGTTAATAGTTGTGACAGACCTTATGGACCACAAAACTAAATTATATACTATCTGACCATTTACCAGAAAAGTTTGCCAACCCCTGCTCTAGATTCCTGGCACTATGGCCCTAGTTCTTTCCACCTAGCAGAGTGCTTTGCCTTCCAAGCTGTCCTCACTCCACAATTTATGTTTGCTGGGAAGGAATCTGAGTCTCTAGGGGGTCTTTTTCCATTGAACAGGTGGAAACCTGCCAGCCTACAAAAGATTCATGCCAGGTTTTCTGGGCAAAAGATACAAACTTTCCAAAGTCAAGATTTGCTGCTCCAGAGTCTGTCACAAAGCCATAAAAAACAGACAACAATCAACTCAATTGAGATCAAGGGCATGATGAGTGTAGTTTATAACATTTTTCTCTGGAGCTTTTAAGCCAGTCATATATTCTGTATTAGATGCTTTGGACCCTTAGAAGGGAAGCCCTGTATCAGTGATACTCAGTGTGATTCCTATGGCAGCAACACCCTTATGGCCTGGGAACATGTTGGTAATACTCATAGGCTCTACCTTAGACATACTGGATGGGTAATTCTGGAGACAGGGCCAAGATATTGAGGCTTCAACAAACTCTTCAGGTGATTCTGATGTGCACTGAAGCTTGAAAACCTAATTGGAACTCAGAATTTACACGTCTAGCAATTTCCCAGCTGATGGTTCAGGTCAAGGAACACACTTTGAGAACCACTGTCCTAGGTACTAGGACAAATAAGCCAAGAAAATAGTTTTGGAGTTGATAAGATCCTGTGGAGAATCTTGATTCTCAGAGGCATAAAACAGACATTTTTGGACAATTTTATTAAAAATTTAATTTTTAGGGACGCCTGGGTGGCCCAGTTGGTTAAGCAGCTGCCTTCGGCTCAGGTCATGATCCCAGCGTCCTGGGATCGAGTCCCACATCGGGCTCCTTGCTCAGCAGGGAGCCTGCTCCTCCCTCTGCCTCTGCCTGCCTCTCTGTCTGCCTGTGCTCGCTCGCTCTCTCTAACTAATAAATAAATAAAATCTTTTTAAAAAAATTTAAAAAATTTAATTTTTAAAAAATGATAAAACTGCTATCTGGATACCAACCACCAGCTTTAGCAGATTTCAGCATTGTACTTTTTGCTTGATGTTTTTTTGGTATTAGGGTTTCGTTTTTGTTTTTAAGAAATTAGAGTATATGGGGCGCCTGGGTGGCGCAGTGGGTTAGGCCTCTGCCTTCGGCTCGGGTCGTGATCTCAGGGTCCTGGGATCGAGTTCCACATCAGGCTCTGCACAGCGTGGAGCCTGCTTCCTCCTCTCTCTCTGCCTGCCTCTCTGCCTACATGTGATCGATCTCTCTCTCTCTCTGTTGAATAAATAAATAAAAATCTTTAAAAAAAAAAGAAATTAGAGTATAGATCCAGTTGAAGCCTTTTGTGTATTCTTCCAGAATCCCATTCCTCTCTCCCTTGCACTAGAGTGAACCATTATCATGAGTTTCGTGTGCATTGTTTGCATACTTGTTTTTGTAATTTTGCTACTTCTATATAGATCTGTGAATAATATACGTATACACATTTTCAAACTACAAAACTAGTAACACTCTCAACTTTTGTCTCTAGAAATTGTATTTCTTATAATACATTTTGATACAGTGTGACTTTAGCCTATTAATTTTGCCTCCTGTCTATTCATAATTTATTAATCTGTTTTCCTTTTGGTAGATACTGGATTGTTCATAATTTTTTACTATTTCCGAGTGTGGCAGTAAGCATTCTTATACCTGTCTCATGTATACTGTGTGAAAGAAAGTTTCTTTAGGGTGTATGCCGAGGAATGGAATAGCTGAGTAGTAGGGTAAAGGCATCATCAGCCTTACTAGATATTGTTAATTGTTCTAGTGATTATATCTATTTACTCACCCATCTGGAAGGTATGAGAGCCCAGTTTCTCTACATTTTCATCAAAATTTGACATTTTCAGATATTTTAATTTTTGTCAATCAGAGGTATGAAATGCATTCTAGTTTTTAAGTTTATAATTCCCAGAGTTCTCAAGAGCTCAAGCTAGTTTTCATATTTTTTGATATTTCAGGTTTCTTGTAGGAATTACTTATGATAGCCTTTACCCATTTTCTATCCATTTTCCTTTTTACCTGAATTTTACCTGAATAAATGCTCTTTGTGATTTTTGCTAATACTTTATATGAGATTTTTGTATTAGAAGTACTTTATCTCAGTTGATAGCTAGTGTTTTGGCTTTGCTTCTGGGTCTTGAAAAAAATTTTTCCCTACTCTTGGGTCTTGAAGATTCTTTATATTTTTCTGAAGTTTTAAAGCTTTGCTTTATACATTAAATGTACAAATGTATATGATATGAAGGAGAGACCTAATTTTCTTCTTTTTTTTTTTTAAGATTTATTTATTTGAGAGAGAGAGAGATCACAAGTAGGCAGAGAGGCAGGCAGAGAGAGACAGAGAAGCAGGCTCCCCACTGAGCAGAGAGCCCAATGCGGGACTGGATCCCAGGACCCCGAGATCATGACCTGAGCTGAAGGCAGAGGCCCAACCCACTGAGCCACCCAGGCGCCCGTAATTTTCTTCTCTTTTTCATGTAGATATCCAGTTACCCCAGCACTACCCTTTTGTCATTGATTTATGATGCCACCCCTGATATAACAAGACTTTTCTATATGTACAAGTCTGTTTCTGGACTCTGTATGTAGGTCTGTTTGTCTGTCAGATCACATTGTCTTAATTATTATCACTTTATACAAATACTATCTGATACGACACATCTTATTGTAATTTTTTTTCAAAATTGTGTAGATTATCCTTGATGACTCATTCTTCAATATAAATTCTGTGATTGGCTTGTCAAATTTCATGAAAAATTCTGTCTTAAATTTTCACTGAAATTACATTTTACTTATAGATTACTTGGGAGAGAATTGATTATCTTTCAGTTCATGAACATGGTATATCTCCTTTATTCTGTTCTTCCACAATGAATTTTCAGTAATGTTTCATAATTTTTCCCAAAGGGTATTGGCATCTTTTTTTAGATTTATTCCTAGGTATGTTATCTTTTGTGAATAATAATTATTTTTCTAATTGGTTATTTCTGGGATATAGAAGCATTACCCCCCCACCCCCACCCTTGCCCTTGAACTGTGATTCTCTCCTTTTCCAGTAGATGGCAGTAAAATACGTTAAGATCTCATTATTAAGACTGTCTTTTCTGAGTCTTTTGGGGGGGGGGGTTGGTTTTTGTTTTGTTTTGTTTTGTTTTTTCAATGAAATGAGTATTGCTTGTTTTTATGGTATTAATTCTGAAGTATTTCTAAATTATTTCCCTTTGTTCCATTTAGGAGGATAAAAAGAAGCGAGATCGGGACCGTGTGGAGAATGAGGCAGAAAAAGACCTCCAGTGCCAGGCCCCTGTAAGATTGGACTTGCCTCCTGAGAAGCCTCTTGCAAGCTCTTTAGCCAAACAAGAAGGTTGGAATAACTCTGAATTAACTTCCGTGAATGAGGAGGCTGAAATTATTTTAAGGGTTGTAGCCAGGGAAAGTGGGTTTTTAGTTTTTAAGTTAAATTTTAAAAGCTGTTTAATTGAATTTTTTCAAGTGTTCTTTTTTCTGTCACTG
>RCUC01138861.1:0-25301 GCA_003697995.1 Taxidea taxus jeffersonii | reverse complement strand
TTTTTTTTTTTTTTTAAGATTGTATTTTATTTGAGAGAAAGACAGAGATACCAAACCAGAAGAAGAGGGTGAAGCAGGCACTCCACTGAGCAGGGAGCTTGACTCAGGGCTGGATCCCAGGACCCTGGGAACATGACCTGAGCTGAAGGCAGACGCTTAACTGACTGAGCCACCCAGGCACCCCTTTATCTTCTTTTAGTACTTCACAGATGTTATTCCAATACATTGCTTGCATTCTTTCTGGTGAAAAAAATTGTCATCTTCTGTTCCTCTTTATGTAATATATCTTTTTCTCTAGTTCTGGAAAAATGAGTGGGATATGGATTTAAAACCAATGGTTTATGAAACCAGAAATATGTATTCTTTTGGTGAGAAAGGGATCAAATAACACCAAGGTTGACAAAATTACATTTGTCTGTAGGCTAACTGTAAATAGTGTATAGTAATGGTTCTCAAACTTTTTGGTCTCAGGAGTACTTTGAACTCTTATTGAAGAGGGATGCCTGGGTGGCTCAGTGGGTTAAGCCGCTGCCTTCGGCTCAGGTCATGTTCCCAGGGTCCTGGGATCGAGTCCCACATCGGGCTCTCTGCTTGGCAGGGAGCCTGCTTCTCCCCTCCCCTCTCTGCCTGCCTCTCTGCCTGCCTGTATGATCTCTGTCTGTCAAATAAATAAATAAAATCTTAAAAAAAAAAAGAATTACTGAAGACCTCGAAGAGATTTTGCTTATATGGATTATATCTATGAACATTAATGACCATGTTAGAATTGAAATTGAGAAAAATTTTAAAGTATTTTATAATAAGGCCATTATATGTTAACACAAATAACATATTTTGTGAAAAATGACCATATTTCCAAAGCAAAAATATTTGGTGAAAAGAGCTATAAAGAAATCTCTGCAGGGGTACCTGGCTGGCTCAGTCAGTAGAGCATGCAGCTCTTGATCTTGGGGTCATGAGTTCAAGCCCCACCTTGAGCATGGAGCCTACTTAAAAATTAAATAAATAAAATAAAAAAGAAATCTCTTTAGAGTTTGGGTTAATACACAATAGCTGAATTATCTGTTTCTGGATTCATTGATTTGGTTGAAGTTATATGAAGAACACCTGTTGTATGTATGCATTGTTTTGGTTGAAGTTATATAAAGAACACCTGGCCTCACATATGTAATAGTAGGAAAACAAGGGACTACTTTAGTATCATTTTCAGATAATTGTGGATATTAATCACTGATAATAAAACACGTTCAACAAACAGTAGTTTCTCAAAAGTAAGTTGTAATGTGGAGTCAGAAACCAATGAACTTTTGGGGGCTCTCTTACATTAGTATCTACTGTCTGTCCTGGACTTTGGATCTTTTATCTTGGTAAGATTTTAGAGAGAGAAAGAGATTGAGAGAGAGAGAACTACATGAGCTGGGTGGGGTAGTGCAGGGGCAGAGGGGGAGAGAGAGAGAGAATCTTAAGTGGGCTCCATTCCCAGTGTGGAGCCCAACACAGGGCTCAGTGTCACCACTCTGAGATCATGACATGAGCCAAAATCAAGAGTCGAATGTATAACTGACTGAGCCACCCAGGTGCCCCTTGACAAGATTTTATAACTCCATGCATTAATCAAATATTGGTTACCAAGTTGTGCATGTCTTCTTTTTCTGATACATATGATATAATATCTTAAAATCATATTGATGAAGATACCACTGATTTAACCCAAGAAATCTTATCACCATGGCAGGTACAAGTTTTTTCAGAATTCTTTCTCTTGAAAGCTTAAATTTGGCCACTGACAACAAATATAGTCAGTTATTGTTTAAAATTGTAGGCTCGGGGGGCACCTGGGTGGCTCAGTGGGTTAAAGCCTCTGCTTTCAGCTCAGGTCATGATCTCAGGGTCCTGGGATTGAGCCCCACATCGGGCTCTCTGCTCAGCGGGGAGCCTGCTTCCTCCTCGCTCTCTGCCTGCCTCTCTGCCTACTTGTGATCTCTGTCAAATAAATAAATAAAATCTTTAAAAAAAAAAATTGTAGGCTCGGGAGCCTGGGTGGCTCAGTGGGTTAAGCCTCTGCCTTCGGCTCTGGTCATGATCTCAGGGTCCTGGGATTGAGCCCTGCATCGGGTGCTCTGCTCATCAGGGAGCCTACTTTCTTCTCTCTCTCTCTGCCTGCCTCTCTGCCTACTTGTGATCTCTCTGTCAAATAAATAAATAAAATCTTTTTTTTTTTAAAAGAATTACTTAAAAAATTGTAGGCTCACTTCCTTCATTTTCAAGGAACTGTCCAGATACCATAGTCTGAATAACTATAGTTTGTCTGCCTATCTCCCTCGCCCACTTTATTGAGGGATAATTGCCATGTAACTTTGTAAGTTTAAAATGTACAGCTTGGGCGCCTGGGTGGCTCAGTTGGTTAAGCAACTGTCTTCAGCTCAGGTCATGATCCCGGAGTCCCAGGATTGAGTCCCGCATCGGGCTCCCAGCTCCATGGGGAGTCTGCTTCTCCCTCTGACCTTCTCCCCTCTCATGCTCTCTCTCACTCTCTGAAATAAATAAAGTCTTAAAAAATTTTAAGATGTACAACTTGATTATTTGATATATTTCAAAATGATCAACATAATTTTAGTTAACACTTCCATCACCTTATGTAGTTACAGTATGTGGGGGGGGGGGAGGTGAGAACTCTTAAGTTTTTTTCACGTAGCGATTTTCAAATATATAACACAGTACTGTTAACTATAGTAACCGTGCTGTGTGTTGCATCCCCAGAATGTGCTCCTCTTATAACTGGAAATGAGTACGGTTTGACCACATTCACCCATTTCCTCCACCAGCACTACACACCCCTGGTAACCACCAATCTACTCTATGAGTTTAGTTTTTTTCTGTTTTTGTTGTTGTTGTTTTAGATTCCACATAAAATGAGACCATATGGTATTTTTCTTGACTTACTTAGCATAATGCCCCCAGCATCTCTCTATCCATGTTGTCACAAATGGCAAGATTTTCTTCTGCTTTTTTGTTCTGTCTAAATATTCCATGACACATACACACACACCACATTTTCCTTAAGCATTCATCCCTTGATGGACACTTTATGTTGATTCATGCCTTGGCAATTATTAAATAGTGCTCCAGGGAACATGGGGGTGCAAATATCTTTTTGACCCAGTGTTTTCATTTTCTTCAGATAAATACCTAGAAGTGGAATTGCCAGATACAATAGTTCTAGTTTTAATTTTTTTAATGGCTTCATAAACAATGAATCTTGGAACACCAAAAAAAATTAAAAAAGTATTTTTAATTACAGTGTAATTGTAACATATAGTATTATAGAAGTTTCATATGTACAAAATCGTGATTCAGCAATTCTGTACATTACTCAGTGCTCATCATAAGTATATTCTTAACCTTAACCTTAAGTTAAGGTTAAGTTAACCATAAGGATATTCTTAACCTTAATCTTAACCTATTTTGCCCATCCTCCCACCCACCTCCCATTTGGTAACCACTAGTTTGTACTCTGTATTTAAGAGTCTGGGGTTTTGTGTGTGTGTGTGTGTGTGTGTGTGTGTGTGTGTGTGTTTGGTTTGTCTCTTTTTAAATCTGTTTTCTTTAAATTCCATGTATGAATGAGGTCATATGGGATTTGTCTTTGACTTATTTGACTAAGTATTATACCCTCTAGATCCATCCCTTTTGTTGCAAATGGCAAGATTTCATTCTTTATTACGGCTAAGTAATATTCCATTATATATGTATATGGTACATCTTTATCTATTCATCTATTGATAGGCACTTGGGTTGCTTTCATATTTTGGCTATTATAAATAAACTACAGTAAACATATACATGCAGAGGCGCCTGGGTGGCTCAGTTGTTAAGCATCTGCCTTGTGCTCAGGTCATGATCCCAGGGTCCTGTGATCCAGCCCCATTTTGGGCTCTCTGCTCCGTGGTAAGCTTGCTTCTCCCTCTCCTACTCTCCCTGCTTGTGTTCCTTCTCTTGCTGTGTCTCTCTGTCTCTCAAATAAATTAAAAAAAAATTTTTTTAAACATATACATGCCTATACCTTCTCAAATTAGTGTTTTTTTTTAATCCTTTGGGTAAATACTCAGTAGTGAAATTACTGGATCATATGGTAATTCTATTTTTAATTTTTTGAGGAATCTCCATACATACGGTTTTCCACAGTGGCTATACCAGTTTGCATTCTCACCAACAGTGCATGAGGGTTCCTTTTTCTCCACATCCTCACCAACACTTGTTGTTTCTTACATTTTTTATTTTAGTCATTCTGACAGGTGTGAGGTGATAGCTTGTTGTGCTTTTGATTTGCATTCCTCCAGCAATGAGTAATGCTGAGCATCTTTCCATGTGTCTGTTGGCCATATGTATGTCGTCTTTGGAGAAATGTCTATCATGTCTTCTGCCTGTTTTTGTTTTTTTTTTTTTTAAGATTTTTATTTATTTATTTGTTAGAGAGAGAGAGAGAGAGAGAGCACAGGCAGACAGAGTGGCAGGCAGAGGCAGAGAGAGAAGCAGGCTCCCCGCCAAGCAAGGAACCCGATGTGGGATTCGATACCAGGACGCTGGGATCATGACCTGAGCCGAAGGCAGCTGCTTAACCAACTGAGCCACCCAGGCATCCCTCCCGCCCGTTTTTTAATTGGATTAATTTTTGGTGTTGAATTGTAGAGCTTCTTTATATATTTTGAATGCTAACTCCTTATTGGATATTGCATTTGCAAATATCTTCTCTCATTCAGTAGGCTTTTTGTTCTGATTATCTCTTTTGCTTCGTAGAAACTTCTTATTTTAATGTAGTCTAAATAGTTTACTTTTGCTTTTGTTGGACTTGCCTCAGGAGATCTATCTAAAAGGATGCTGATCCAGCCAGTGTCAGAGAAATTACTGTCTGTGTTCTTTTTTAGGATTCTTATGGTTTCAAGTCTCACATTTAGGTCCTTGATCCATTTTGAGTTTATTTTTGTTTATGGTGTAAGAAAGCGGTCCAGTTTCATTCTTTTGCATGTGGCTATACAGGTTTCCCACCACTATTTGTTGAAGAGACTATCTTTTCCTAATTGCGTATTCTTGCCTCCTTTGTGGTAGATTAGTTGCCCATGTAATTGTGGATTTATTTCTGGGCTCTCTGTTCCATAGATCTATGTGTCCTTTTTGGTGCCAGTACCATAGTTTTGATAACTACAGCTATGTAGTATTTTATCTTGAAATCTGAGATTATGATACCTCCAGTTTTGTTCTTCATTTGCAAGATTGCTTTTGCTATTTGGGGTCTATTGTGGTGACAGACAAATTTTAGTATTATTTGTTGGTTCTGTGAAAAATGTTGGTATTTTGATGGGGATGGTATTAAATCTGTAGATCGCTTTTTGGGTACTGTGAACATTTTAACAATATTTGTTCTTCCAATGTATGAGCATGGTATATCTTCCCATTTGTTGTCATCTTCAATTTCTTTCATCAGTGTTTTATGGTCTGCAGAATACAGGTCTTTCAACTCCTTGGTTAAGTTTATTTCCAGGCATTTTATTATTTTTGGTGCAATTATAAATGGGGCTGTTTTCTTAATTTCTCTTTCTGCTGCTTAATTATTGGTGTAAAGAAATACAAAAGTTTTCTGTATATTAATTTTTATATCCTGTGAATTTACTAAATCCATTTGTCAGTTCTAGTAATTTTTTGGTGGAATCTTTAGGATTTTCTATGTATAGTATTATGTCATTCTGCAAATAGTGAAAGTTTGACTTCTTCCTCACCAAATTCTGGATGACTTTTATTTCTTTTTTTCTAGTCTGATTGGTGTGGCTAGGAACTTCCAGTACAATGTTGAAATATGTTAAATAAAAATGTGAGAGAGGACATCCTTGTCTTGTTCCTAATTTTAAGGGAAAAGCTCTCAGTTTTTCACCATTGAGTATGATGTTAGCTGAGATTTTTCATATATGGCTTTCATTATGTTGAGGTATGTTCCTTCTAAGTGTACTTTGTTGAGAGTTTGTTTTTTTTTAAAACCATGAATGGATATTGTACTATGTCAAGTGCTTTTTCTGCATTTTTTAAAATGATCATATGGTTTTTATCCTTTCTCTTGTTGGTGTGATGTATCATGCTGATTTGATTTATGAATATTGAACAAACCTTGAATACCAGAAAGAAACCCATTTAATCAGGATAAATGCTTTTTTAAATGTATTAGTGGATTTGGCTTGCTAATATTTTTTTAAAGATTTTATTTATTTATTTCTCAGAGAGAGCACACACAAGCAGGCAAAGTGGCAGGCAGAGGCAGAGAGAGAAGCAAGCTCCCTGCCGAGCAAGGCGCCCGATTCAGTACTCAATCCCAGGACCCTGGGATCATGACCTGAGCTGAAGGTAGTGGCTTAACCGACTAAGCCACCCAGGCATCCTGGCTTGCTAATATTTTGTTCAGGATTTTTGCATCTATGTTCATCAGATATGCTGGCCTGTAGTTTTCTTTTTTGTGTGTGACTTCATCTGGTTTTAAAATCAGGGCAATTCATTTACAGAATGAATATGGAAGCTTTACTTCCTCTTTCATTTTTTGGAATAGTTTGAGAAGAATAGGTATTAACTCTTCTCATTTGGTAGAATTCACCTTTGAATCCCTTTAGTCCTGGTTTTTGTTTGTTGGGAATTTTTTATTACTAATTCAATTTCACTGCTGTTCAAATTTTCTGTTTCTTTGTGATTCAGTTTTGGGAGATTATAGGTTTCCAGGAAATTTTTTAAAGATTTTATTTATTTGAGAGAGAGAGAGAGTGAATGAGTGAGAGAGCATGAGCAGGGAGAGGGGCAGTGGGAGAGGCAGACTCCCCTCTGAGTGGGGAGTCTGATGAAGGACTTGATCCCAGGATCCCAAGATCATGACCTGAGCCGAAGGCAGATGCTAACCTACTGAGCCACCCAGGACCCAGGTTTCTAGGAATCTATCCATTTCTTCTAGGATGTCTAATTTGTTGGGCTGCATTTTTTTATAATAGTCTCTTATAATCCTTTATATTTATGAGGTGTCAGTTGTTATTTCCCTTTTTTCATTTCTGATTTTGAGTCTCTTCTCTCTCTCTCAGTCTGGCTAAAGGTTTTTCAATTCTGTTGATATTTTCAAAGAACCAACTCCTGATTTCTTTGATATGTTCTTTTTGTTTTGTTTTGTTTCTATATTGTTGATTACTGCTGTGACCTTGAGTCTGTCCTTTCTTCTACTGGTTTTGGGTTTTGTTCTTTTGCTAAATCCTTTAGGTAGAGTTGGATGGTCTATTTGAGATTTTTCTTTCTTCTTGAGTTAGGCTTGTATTGCTTTAAACTTTCCTCCTAACAGCTTTTGCTTCATCCCAAAGATTTATGGACCACTCTGTTTTTCATTTTCATTTGCCTCTATGTATTTTTTTTTGATCCATTCATTGTTTCATAGAATGTTACTTGTGCTCGTCCCAGATTTTTTTTTTTCTTGTGGTTGATTTCTAGTTCCAAAGCATTGTGCTTGAAATAGATGCACAATATGACTTTAATCTTTTTGAATCTATTGAGACTTACTTTGTGGCCTAATGTGTGATCTATTCAAGAGAATGTTCCATGTGCACTTGAACAAAATGTGTATTCTGTTTTAGGATGAATGTTCTGAATATATCTGTTAGGTCCATCTGGTCCAATGTGTCAACCAAAGCCTGTTTCCTTGTTGTTTTCTGTTTGGATGATCTATCACCTGATGTAAGTGGGGAGTGAAAGACTCCTACCATTAATTGGATTACTATCAATTATTTCCTTTGTTAATAGCTGCTTTATGTATTTGGGTGCTCCCGTGTTGAGTGCATATTTACAATTGTTTTCTTTTCTTTGGATTGTTCCCCTTATGAGTATGTAGTCTCTTTCTTTGTCTCTTTTTACAAACTTTGTTTTAAAGCTCATGTTTTCTGATGTCAGAATTGAGTATTGCTACCTTACCTTTTCACATTCATTTGCATGATAAATGTTTTTCCATCTCTTCACTTTCAATACCCATGTGTCTTTATATCCAAAGTACATCTCTTATAGGGAGCATATAGATAGGTCTTACTTTTTTATCCATTCTATCATGCTGTCTTTTGATTGGAACATTGATTGATTGGCTGCCTCCATCAGTTAAGTGTCTGACACTTGATTTTGGCTCAAGTCATAATCTCAGGTTTGTGAGACTGAATCCCATGTTAGGCTCCACACTGGGCATGGGGCCTTCCTAAAATTTTTTCTCTGCCTCTCCTTCTGACCCTCCCACCACCAAATAAATAAATAAATAAATAAATCATAAGGATACTGAGCTGGGCTTGAGAAAAGCCTAGAGGACACTAGAGAATCCCTTTCTGCAGAAATAAGAGTTTAAAAGCTAGTCAGGTCAAAATAAAAAAATGCTGTACTCCAGATACAAAACTGACTGACTGGATACAATGATAATAAGGATGGATGAAGCAGAGAATCAAATTAGTGATACAGAAGATAAAATCATGGAAAATAATGAAGCTGAGAAGAGGGAAATAAAAGTATTGGATCATGAGTATAGACTTAGGGAACTCAGTGACTCCATAAAGTGTTATAACATATGTCCTAGAAGAAGAAGAAAAGAGGGCAGAAGGTATATTTGAGCAAATTATAGCTGAAAACTTCCCTAATCTGGGAAAGGAACTAGTCATCTAAATCCAGGAAGCACAGAGAACTCCCATTCAATTCAACAAAAGCCAGCCAAAACCAAGACACATTATAGTACAGTTGGCAAAATATGGAGGTAAGGAAAGAATCCTGAAAGCAGGAAAAGAAATCCCTAGCTTACAAGGGAAGAAGGGAAGACAATCAGGTTAGCAGTAGATCTCTCCACAGAAACCTGGCAGGACAGAAAGAAGTGGCATGATAAATTCAGTGTGCTAAAGGGGAAAAATATGCAGCCAAGAATATTTTACCAGCAAGGCTATTATTCAGAATAGAAGGAAAGATAAAAATCTTGCTAAACAAAACCTAAAACTAAAGGAGTTTGTAACCACTAAACCAGCCCTGCAAGAAATAATAAAGAGGACCCTTTAAATGGGAAAGAAAGACCAAAAGCAACAAAGATTAAAAAGGAACAGAGAAGGTGCCTGGGTGGCTCAGTCAGTTAAGCAAATGCCTTCAGCTCAGGTCATGATCCCAGAGTCCTGGGGTCAAGTCCTGCATCAGGTTCCCAGCTCCATGTGGAGTCTGCTTCTCCCTCTGACCTCTCTCTCTCTCTCTCTCTCCCCCTCTCTCTCAAATAAAATCTTTGGGGGAGAAGAAAAAAGAAAGAGAGGGGACGCCTGGGTGTCTCAGTGGGTTAAAGCTTCTGCCTCCGGCTCAGGTCATGATCCCAGGGTCCTGGGATGAAGCCCCACATCAGCCTCTCTGCTCACCAGGGAGCCTTCTTCCTCTTCTCTCTCTGCCTGCCTCTCTGCCTACTTGTGATCTCTGTCTGTCCAAAAAAGAAAAGAAAAATCTTTAAAAAAGAAAAAAAAAGGAACAGAGAAAATTGCTAGAAAGAGAGTTTACAGGTATACAATGGCAAAAAATTCTTATCTATAAATAATTACTCTGAATGTAAAGGGACTAAATGCTCCAATCAAAAGATACAGGGTAATCAAAATATATAAAAAAAAAAACCACCCAAGACCCAAACAAATGCTGCTTACAAGAGACCTAAAGGACACCTTCAGATTGATGAAAGTTAAGGGATGGAGAATCATCTCTCATGCTAATGGACATCAAAAGAGAGCCAGAGCAGCCATACTAATATTAGACAAATTAGATTTTAAACCAAAGACTGTAAAAAGAGATGGAGAAGGGGACTATATTATAATTAAGGGGTCTATCCAACAAGAAAAATCTAACAATTGTAAATATTTGTGCCTCCAAATTCAGAGTACCCAAATATAAACCAATTAATATCAATGAGTTTGTTTGTTAATAATACAATAATAGGGAAATTTAACACCCCACTTATAGCAAAGGACAGATGCTCTAAGTTGAAAATCAACAAGGAAACAATGGTTTTGCATGATAGACTGGGCCAGATGGACTAAACAGACATATTCAGAATATTTCATCCTAAAGCAGCAGAATTCGCATTCTTTTCTAGTGCACATGAAACGTTCTCCTGAATAGATCACATACTATGTCACAAATCAGACCTCAAGAAATACAAAAAAACAGATAATACCATGCATATTTTCAGACCATAATATTATGAAACTTGAAGTCAACCACAAGAAAAAAAACTAGAAAGACCACAAATATATGGAGGTGAAAGAACATCCTACTAGGAGTGCCTGGGTGGCTCAGTTGGTTAATTGTCTGCCTTTGGCTCAGGTCATGATCCTCGAGTCTAGGATCCAGCCCCATGTTGGGCTCTCTGCTCAGTGGGGAACCTGCTGCTCCCTCTCCCTCTGCCTGCTGCTTCCCCTGCTTGTGTGCACGCTCTCTTTCTCTCTCTCTCTGTCAAATAAATAAATAAAATCTTAAAAGAATATTATGAAAAACTGTATGTCAACAAACTGGGCAATCTGGAAGAAAGATAAATTCCTAGAAACATACAAACTTCCAAAAGCTGAAACAGGAAGGAATAGAAAATTTGAACTGACCCATAACAAACAAAGAAATTGAATCAGTAATCAAAAATCTCCCAGAAATAGAAGTCCAGGGCTGAGTGGCTTCCCAGGGGAATTCTACCAGACATTTAAAGAGTTAATACCTATTCTTCTCAAACTGTTCCAAAAATAGAAATGGAAGGAAAACTTCCAAATCCATTCTATGAAGCCAGTATTACCTTGATTCCAAAACCAAAAAAGGCCCCACTAAAAAGGAGAATTACAGGCCAATATCCCTGATGAACATGGGTGTAAAAATTCTCAGCAAGATACTGGCAAATCAAACCCAACAGTACATTAAAAGAATGATTTACCATGATCAAGTGGGATTTATTCCTGGGCTGCAGGGGTGGTTCAATATTTGCAAGTCAATCAATGTGACACACCACATTGATGAAAGAAAGAATAAGCACTATAAATCCTCTTATAGCTGCAGAAAAAGCATTTGATAAAATACAGCATCCTTTCTTGGTAAAAACCTTCAACAAAGTAGGGATAGAGGGAACATACCTCAATATCATAAGGGCCATATGTGAAAGACCCACAGCTAATATCGTCCTCAATAGGGAAAAACTGAGAGCTTTTCCTCTACGGTCAGGAATAAGAGAAGGATGTCCACTCTCACAATTACTATCTAACATAGTACTGGAAGTCTTAGCCACAACAATTAGACAATAGAAAGAAATAAAAGGCATCCAGATTGGCAAGGATAAAACCAAACTTCACTATTTGCAGATTACTGGTATTTACCCAGAGGACACAAAGATATGATTCAAATGGACACATATCTAATAGCAGCATTATCAACACTAGCTAAATTATGGGAAGAGGACAAATATCCATCAACTGATAAATGGATAAAGAAGATGTGGTATATATACCATGGAATATTATTCAGCCATCAAAAAAGAATGAACTCTTGCCATTTGCAATGACATGGATGGAGGTAGAGTGTATAATGCTAAGCAAATAAGACGGAGAAAGACAGATACCATATAGTTTCACTAATTTCACTAATGTGGAATTTAAGAAACAAAACAAAAGAACATAGGGGAAGGGAAAAAGAGGGAAGCAAACCATAAGAAACTCTTAGCAACAAAGAACAGAGTTGATGGAGAGAGATGGGTGAGAGATGGGCTTAAATGGGTGATGGGCATTAAAGAGGGCACTGGTGATGGGTACTAGGTGTTATATATAAGTAACGAATCACTAAATTCTATACCTGAAACCAATTTTTACCATATTTGTTAACTAGAAATTAAATAAAAACTTGAAATAAAAATATTTTACTATAGGGCCACATGGGTGGCTCACTGTGTTAGGCATCTGACTCTTGATTTTGGCTCAGGTCATGATCTCAGGGTCATGATATCAAACCCTGCACCAGGCTCCATGCTGGGTGCAGAGTCTGCTTAAGATTCTCCTTCTCCCTCTGCCCTTCTGCCCCCATACTCCTCCTCAAAATTATATGTATATACATTTCTATATATGTTTATATATATTTTAGAGATTTTATTGATTTGTCAGAGAGAGCACAAGCGGGGGGAATGGCAGACAGAGGCAGAGTTGAAGAAGAAGGCTCCCTGCTGAGCAAGGAGCCCAATGTGGGACTCCACTCCAGGACCCTGAGATCATGACCTAAGCCAAAGGCAGATGCTTAACCCACTGAGCCACCCAGGCATCCCTGTTTCTATATATTTATGTTAGTATATATAAAAGCTCTAAATTTTTTCTCCCTTCTCCCCTCATGTTTTAGGTATATGGTATCCTACTTCACATCCTTTTATTTTGTGAATCTCTTGACTGAGTTTTATAGATAACACTTGATTTTACTGTTCTTGTGCTTCCTACTTTTGTAACTCCTGTTTTTGGTCTTTCTGTTCCATCTAGCTTTAATTTTTTGAGGAACCTCTGTATTGTTTTTTAGAGTGACTGCACCAATTTACGTTCCCACCATCAGTGCACAGTGTTCCCTTTTCTCCATATCCTTGCAGACCTTTACTATTTCCTTTTTGATGGTAGCCATTCTAACAAGTGGGAGATGATGCCTCATAGTGTTTCTAAAAAATTTTTTTAAATTTAATTTATTTTAAAAAATAACAAAAACAGAAACCATTCACTCATTTCTCTGACCCTCACCCCCTGCCTCTTGCAACCATCTATCTGTTCTTCCCTACTAAGATTCCACATATTAGAGAGATAATACAGCATGTCTTTTTCTGACTGACTCACTTCACAGCCCAATGCCCTCAAGGTCTACCCATGTTGTCACAGGTGGCAACATTTCATTCTTTCTTATGGTTAGAGAATATTACTGTGTGTGTTTGGTGGGGGGGGGGGTGAGAGTGTTCTAACAGGCGTGAGGTGATACTGTGGTTTTGACTTGCATTTCCCTTGTGATTAATGATAAGAATTTCATCTTTTCTTGTATGTGCTGGTTATCCAGTGTCTTCTTGGAAAAAATGTCTGCTAAGATCTTTTGCTATTTTTAAAAATTTTAATTTAATTTAATTTTATTTTGAAATCTCAGTTACATAATTTATTTACCTCTATTTGGAGTCTGGCAAAATAAAAAACCAAAATGTGGGATTTCAGTTAATTTGGGTCAATTCTCAAGCAATAGAATTCCCAAAATCTTGGTCATTTTGGTTGTCTTTTTAGCTTTCTCTTCTGTCATTAGGTCTCTAAGAGGAAGGAAGAAAACAAGTTTTGGCTGAAGAAATCCTATAAATGTTAATTGTTAAAAAAAAATACAGAGTTCTCATTTTTTAATTGGGGCATTGGTTTTTGCATTGAGTTGTATGAGTTCTTTATATACTTTGAATATTAGCCCCTTGTGAGATAAATCATTTGCAATTATTTTTCTCTCATTTATTAAGTTCCTTTTCATTTTCTTGATGATTTCCTTTTCTGTGCAGAAGCTTTTTAGTTTGATATAGTTCCACTTGTTTATTTTTGCTTTTCTTACTTTTGCTTTTGGTGTCATACTCAAAAAATCATCATCCAGACTGATTCAAGGAGTTATTTCCCATTTGCTTCTAGGAATTTTATGATCTTGTGTTCAAGTTTTTAATCCATTTTGAGATGACTTTTGTATATGGTGTAGTGTAGTGGCCTCATTCATTCTTTTGCATGTCCCTCCAATTTTCTAGTACCATTTATTGAAGAGACCATATTCTTGACTCCTTTGTTATGAATTAATTGACCACATATGTGTTGGTTTATTTCTGGACTCTCTGTTCTGTTACACAGATCTCTGTGTCTTTATGCCATCACCATATTGTACTGATTAGCTTTGTAATATAGTTCGAAATCAGAGAGCATGATGCTTCCAACTGTTGTGCTCTCTCAAGATTGCTCTGGTTATTTTGAGTCTTTTTCATTTCACACAAATTTTGGGATTGTTTGTTTTACTTCTGTGAAAAATGCCTTTGGGATTTGCCTTTGGGATAAATGCCAAATTTTTTTGGGAAAATGCCTTTGGGATAGGGATTGCATTGAAATTGTAGATTGCTTTGGGTAGTATAGGCATTTTAATAATACTCTTCTAATCCATCAGCATGGAATATCTTTTTACTTATTTGTCTTGAGTTCAATTTTTTAAAAAATCAGTGTCTTCTAGTTTTCAGTGTACAGAACTTTCACCTCCTTGGTTTAATTTATTTCTAGATATTTTATAGTTTTTTATGTAATTGGAATTGTTTCCTTAATTTCTCTTTCTGAAAGTCTGTTATTAGTGTTGAGAAACCAACAGATTTTTGTGTATTAATTTTGTGTCCTACAACTTTTCTAAATTATTAGTTGTAAGTTTTTTTGTGTAGTACTTTGGGTTTTCTATATCATGTTCTCTGCAAATAGTTGTACCTTCCTTTCCAATATGGTTGCTTTTTATTTCTGACTTGATCCTTATTTTTGCCCAATTGCTCTGGCTAGGACTTCCAATACTATGTTGAGGGAAAGTGGCATCCCTGTCTTGTTCCTAATTTTAGAGGAAAGCTTGCGAATTTTCACCATTGAGTATGATGGTAGCTATGAGCTTGTTATCTATGGCTTTCACTGTGCTGAGGTATGTTCCCTCTGTTGTTTTTTGTTTTTTTTTTTTAAATGAGAGTTTTACATAAATTGATGTTGACATCACGTCTGCTTCATTATGGTTTTGATTTGCGTTTCCCTGATGATTGGTAATGTTGAGTGCCTTTTCATTTGACTGTTAGCCATTTGAATGTTTTCTTTGGATAAAGGTCTATTCTGGGTACTTTGCTCATTTTTTAATTGAACAGTTGTTTTGTTATTGAGGCCCATCATTCTTTTAAGTAAAAATAGTGTTTCATGAAAAAAGCAGTTAGTTTCACATACTCAAGGAATCATGTAAGTTCTTTTCATTGAGATAACAATTTTTCAGTATGGGGAAGTTTTTTTATGGGTACTTCCTATTTAATTGCACAGAATATTAAAAAGATGTATATGGAAGGGTCAAGCTTGGATAAAATTAAGTTTTTATTGCTTCATCAAAGATTGAGGAAATCCTTAACTGAAACTGCCTTTTATCCCTCCAGCATTGAGAGTATGTGGTAGACAAAAAAAAAAATTTAAGATTTTATTTTTTTATTTGACAGAGAGAGAGAGAGAGACACAGTGAGAGAGGGAATATAAGCAGGGGGAGTGGGAGAGGGAGAAGCAGTCTTCCCACCAAGCAGAGAACCCAATGTGGGGCTTGATCCCAGGACCCCGGGATCATGACCTGAGCTGAAGGTAGACACTCAAAGACTGAGCCACCCAGGCACCCCAGAAGAGAAAATTATAATGACTATTTGTATAGCATAGTTTGGTGTCACTGTTTTGATTCATACTAAGATGCCAAAAGTTTTAACCCACCACTGCTTTTACACAGTCAATGCACATATCACCATAGTTAAAAAGGTAAACAAAGTATTATTAAGAAATGTATCATTTAACTTCAAGGACCCCCTGAAATGGATCTTGGGATTCCTTGTTTCCATGGACTACACTTTGAAAACTGCTGATACATATTTAACTTTCATTGTGCCAGGTACTATGCTAAGTATATCTCACAAGTCTTATAAGATCAACATTATTATTCCCACTTTACAAATGCAGCAGATCAAAGTCTGAGAGCTTAAGTATTAAGTAACTCCTTAAAATCTATACAAGCAGGGTGCCTGGGTGGCTCAGTGGGCTAAAGCCTCTGCCTTCGGCTCAGGTCATGATCTCAGGGTCCTGGGATCAAGCCCCGCATTGGGCTCTCTGCTCAGCAGGGAGCCTGCCTCCCCCTCTCTCTCTGCCTCTCTGCCTACTTGTGATCTCTGTCAAATGAATAAATAAAATCTTTTAAAAAAACCTATGCAAGCAGTAGGTGGCATGGTCAGAATTTAAATTCAGATTTTTCTCCATCTTAGAGTTTTCTAACTTAATGTTCTAAACCACCTTGCTACAACTAATTGTACCTAAATAGCTTCTTTTATTCTTATTTTTAAAAAAATATTTTATTTATCCATTTGACAGAGAACATAAGCAGGGGGAGTAACAGAGGGAGAGGGAGAAGCAGTCTCCCTGTGGAGCAGGGAGCCTGATGTGGCACTAAATCCCAGGATCCTGGGATCTGGACCTGATCTGAAGGCAAACACTTAACCAACTGAGCCACTCAGGAGCCCCCCTCGATAGCTTCTTTCTCTCTCTCTCTCTTTCCTTTTTTTTTTTTTCTTTTTGATAGCTTCTTAAGGTAAGAAGCTGAATGAGAAAGTCCTGACTTTGTCCTTACTGTGGTGAAAATTTCTGAAACTCTAGACTCCATGTAACTCTCTCCAGTGTGCTCTTAGCCTGTGTTCCTTATAAATTACAGTCATCAAATTTATAGTAGACATCCATTTTGTCAGGTAACATGAAGTCTTCTGATATATTCCAACATTACTGTCTGGACGACCCACTTACTCTTAGGAAATTCAGTTTTTGTGAAGCTATCTTCTGCCAGTTTGTCTCTTAATATTATCCTACAATATTAAAAAATCCCTAGGACTTTGTTCATATTTCTAGCTTCTAGAATAATATATTGGGCATAATATAAGATCAAATTAGTAAAATAGTGCTTAAGTTAAATTTCTTTGAATCTTCATAAATATTTATATCATAATATCCTCTGAAAATAAAAATGTAATGACAGTGATAGTATTTGGTCCATGTTAGATGACCAAAAGAAATGTTCACCAGTGGTTAAAATTACCAAGAAGACAGAAGCAACAAGTAGAATTGCTACTCTGTACTTAATTCCAAGCAATAAAGAGGAATTGTTGGCAAAAGCCAGTGATGGGAACCAGGATAACTGACTTGATGTTAGAGGAAGAATTCTAATAGTTAAGGAGAGAAATATTGGACATGGTTAAAAGTATTGCCAAGATCGTAAAAAGTATATTTCACGAAATTCAAAGAGCAGGGTTATATGTCATGAAATCTTGGAGAAAAAGGAATTTTTTTTATTCTCAAAAATCTGAAAGTACAAATGCAGATATTTTCAAAGACAGTAAGAGAAGAACTTTTTAAATCTTGAATGAATTAACGATTTTATTTATTTATTTGACAGAGATCACAAGTAGACAGAGAGGCAAGCAAAGAGAGAGGGGGAAGCAGGCTCCCTGCTGAGCAGGGAGCCTGATGTGGGGCTCGATCCCAGGACCCTGAGATCATGACCTGAGCTGAAGGGAGAGGCTTAACCCACTGAGCCACCCAGGCGCCCCTAAATCTTGAATGATTTAATAGAGAGATTTTCCTTGAGCTCAGGTGTTTAAAAAATTGTACAGAAGATGAAAAGATAGGCCTATAATCAAGTAAGAATATATTAATGTCACATAGGCCTGGGATAATGTATAAAGAATTTTTTTTAAGTAGGCTCCACCCCCATGTAGAGCCCAGGGAGGGACTTAAACTAACGATTCTGAGATCAAAACCTGAACTGAGACCAAGAATCAGATGCTCAACCAAATGAGCCACCCATGAGCTCCAGTAGTACCAAGAATTTTTTGAGCCTGGACTTGAAAATATGCTAAAGACAAAGAATTTCTTTTTTTTAAAAATATTTTATTTATTTATTTGACAGAGAAAGAGATCACCAGTAGGCAGAGAGGCAGGCAGAGAGAGAGGGAGAAGCAGGCTCCGCTTGGAGCAGAGAGCCCGATGTGGGGCTTGATCCCAGGACCTGGGATCATGACCTGAGCCGAAGGCAGAGGCTTTAACCCACTGAGCCACCCAGGCGCCCCAAGACAAAGAATTTCTTAAAAATTTTTTATCTGATGGAGCACCTGGATGGCTCACTGAGTTAAGCCTCTACCTTCCGCTCAGGTCATGATCTCAGGGTCCTGGGATCTGGCCCCACATCAGGCTCTCTGCCCAGCAGGGAGCCTGCTTCCCCCTCTCTGCCTGCCTCTCTGCCCACTTGTGATCTCTCTCTTTCTCTCTCTCTCTGTAAAATAAATAACATTTAAAAAAATTTATGATCTGAGAAATTGGGCATCTGAAGAGGAGATGTGCAGATGGTAGTGTCATATGCCTATTTTGCTTCTGTCTTCTCTGCCCAGAAGAGAAATCTTTGTACTAGAGGAAAGAAAAGTAGAATTGTGGAATCCTGTTAAGTAGATGACCGTAGCAAGGAGTGAGTAGTCTAGTTTTAATTATATCCTCCTACTTAGGATTGGCCTCTTGGTCAGTTAGTAGTGATGAGCTGAGATTTGTGGTGTCATAGCAAGGAGAGAGTGTCCTAAAGAAAAACATACAGAGCATTCTTGTCTCATTTATAGATTTCAGGGGACAATCTCTCAGCCAGTAAAGTGGAGTGGCCCTGGGGAGGTGGCGGATGTTGAACTAGGAGACAGGAGTGAAATGAAAACCCACGTTTTTGCTTTAAACTGGAAACCTATATTTCCTACTTTTTTACCCACTTTTGCCCATGCCCTCATCCCTACCCTTTGGAAACCAGCAGTTTGTTCCCTGAATTTATGGGTCTTTTTCTTTTCTTTTTTTTTTTTTTGAATTTTTTTTTCAGTGTTCCAAAATTCATTGTTTATGCACCACATCCAGTGCACCATGCAATATGTGCCCTCCATAATACCCACCACCAGGCTCACCCCACCCACCACCCCCCTCCAAAACCCTCAGTTTGTTTCTTAGAGTCCAAGTCTCTCATGGTTTGTCTCCCCCTCTGATTTCCCCCAACTCACTTCTCTTCTCCATCTCCCAGTGTCCTCTGTGTTATTCCTTATGCTCCACAAGTAAGTGAAACCATAGATAATTGACTCTCTCTGCTTGACTTATTTTACTCAGCATAATCTCTTCCAGTCCCATCCATGTTGATACAAAACTTGGGTATTCATTCTTTCTGATGGTGGCATAATACTCCATTGTATATATGGACCATATCATAAAGATATCCATTCGTCCGTTGAAGGGCATCTTGGTTCTTTCCACAGTTTGGCAACTGTGGCCATTGCTGCTATGAACATTGGGGTACAGATGGCCCTTCTTTTCACTACATCTGTATCTTTGGGGTAAATACCCAGTAGTGCAATTGCAGGGTCATAGGGTAGCTCTGTTTTAATTTCTTAAGGAATCTCCACACTGTTTTCCAAAGTGGCTGTGCCAACTTGCATTCCCACCAACAGTGGAAGAGGGTTCCCCTTTCTCCACATCCTCTCTAACACTTGTTGTTTACTGTCTTGTTGATTTTGGCCATTCTAACTGGTATAAGGTGGTATCTCAATGTGGTTTTTATTTGAATCTCCCTGATGGCTAATGATGATGAACATTTTTTCATATGTCTGTTAGCCATTTGTAGGTCTTCTTTGGAGAAGCGTCTGTTCATGTCTTCTGCCCATTTTTTTTTTACATGATTGTCTGTTTTGTGTGTGTTGAGTTCTTTATAGATCTTGGATATCAGCCCTTTATCTATAGTGTCATTTGCGAATATCTTCTCCCATTCTGTGGGTTGCCTCTTTGTTTTGTTGACTGTTTCCTTTGCTGTGCAGAAGTTTTGATCTTAACGAAGTCCCAAAAGTTCATTTTTGTTTTTGTTTCCTTTGCCTTTGGAGACATATCTTGAAAGAAGTTGCTATGGCTGATGTCAAAGAGGTTACTGCATATGTTCTCCTCTAGAGAGATTTTGATAGATTCCTGCCTCACATTGGTCTTTTATCCATTTTGAGTTTATCTTTGTGTATGGTGTAAGAGAATGGTTGAGTTTCATTCTTCTACACATAGCTGTCCAATTTATCCAGCACCATTTATTGGAGAGACTGTCTTTTGTCCACTGTATATTCTTTCCTGCTTTGCTGGAGATTAGTTGACCATAGAGTTGCAGGTCCATATCTGGGCACTCTACTCTGTTCCACAGGTCTATGTGTCTGTTTTTGTGCCAGTACCATGCTGTCTTGGTGACCACAGCTTTGTAGTAAAGCTTGAAATCTTTTTCAACATTTCCTTAGCAATGCTGTGTTTCTTCTGGTTCCATACAAATTTTAGGATTGTTTGTTCAGCTCTTTGAACAATGCCAGTGGAATTTTGATCGGGATGGCATTGAAAGTATAGATTTCTCTGGGAAATATAGACATTTTAATAATGTTTATTCTTCCAATCCATGAGCATGGAATGCTCTTCCATCTTTTTGTGTCTTCTTCAATTTCTTTCATGAGTGTTCTGTAGTTCTTCGAGTACAGATCTTTTACGTCTTTGGTTAGGTTTTTTCCCAGGTATCTTATGGGTTCTTGGTGCTATAGTAAATGGAATCGATTTTCTCACTTCCCTTTCTATTTTTTCATTGTTAGTGTATAAGAAAGCAACTAATTTCTGTACATTGATTTTGTATCCTGCCACATTACTGAATTGCTGTATGAATTCTAGTAGCTTGGGGGTGGAGTCTTTTGGGTTTTCCATATAAAGTATCATGTTATCTGTGAAGAGAGAGAGTTTGACTTCTTTGCCAATTTGAATACATTTTATTTCTTTTTGTTGTCTTATTGCTGTTGCTAGGACTTCTAGTACTATGTTGAACAACAGTAGTGAGAGTGGACATCCTTGTCCTGTTTCTGATCTCAAAGGGAAGGCTGTCAGCTTTCCCCCATTGAGGATGATATTCACTGTGGGCTTTTCATAAATAGATTTTATGAAGGTGATGAATGTTCCCTTTATCCCTGTTCTTTGAATTGTTTGAATCAGGAATGGATGCTGTATCTTGTCAAATGATTGTTCTGCATCAATTGAGAGGATCATGTGGTTCTTCTCTCTTCTCTTATTGATTTGTTCTATCACATTGATTGATTTGTGAATGTTGAAACCACCCTTGTGTCCCATGAATAAATCTCACCTGGTCATGGTGGATAATCTTTTTAATGTACTGTTAGATTCTATTAGCTAGGATCTTGTTGAGAATCTTGGCATCCATATTCATTAGGGATATTGGTCTGAAATTCTCCTTTTTGGTGGGGTCTTTGCCTGGTTTGGGGATAAGGGTACTGCTGGTTTCATAAAAAGAGTCTGGAAGTTTTCCTTCTGTTTCTATCTTTTGAAACAGCTTCAGGAGAATAGGTATTATTTCTTCTTGGAATGTTTGGTAGAATTTTCCAGGGAATCTGTCAGGTCCTGGGCTCTTTTTCTTTGGGAGATTTTTGATCACTGCTTCAATCTCATTACTAGATATTGGTCTATTCAAGCTGTCAATTTCTCCTGATTCAGTTTTGGAAGTTTATAGGTTTCCAGGAATGCATCCATTTCATCTAGGTTGCTTAACTTATTGGCATATAACTGTTGATAATAACTTCTGATGATTGTTTCTATTTCCTTGGGGTTAGTCATGATCTCTCCCTTTTCATTCATAATTTTATTAATTTGGGTCCTCTCTCTTTTCTTTTGGATTAGTAGTCAGAGATAAAGAAGGACACTAAATCATTCTTAACGACTGAGCCACCCAGGTACCCCGGACACTAAATCATTCTTAAAGAGTCTATCCACCAAGAAGATCTAACAATTGTAAATATTTATGCCCCCAATATGGGAGCAGCCAACTACATAAGACTACTGTTAAGATAAAGAGCCATATTGATATGAATACATTAATAGTAGGGAATCTTAATATGCCACTCTCAGTAATAGATCATCCAAGCAGAAAATCAATAAAGAAACAAGAGGATTGAATGACACATTGGACCAGATGGACCTCATAGATATAGACAGAACATTCTACCCTAAAACAACAGAATACTCATTCTTCTTGAGTGCACATGGAACTTTCTCCAGAATGGACCACATACTGGGTCACAAATCAGGGCTCAACTGATACCAAAAGATTGAGATTATTCCCTGCGTATTCTCAGACCACAATGCTTTGAAACTGGAACTCAAACACAAGAAAAAGTTTGGAAGGAATTGAAACACTTGGAAGCTAAATATCACCCTGCTTAAGAATGCTTGGATTAATCAGGAAATCAAAGAATAACTTAAACAAATCATGGAAACCAA
Source organism: Taxidea taxus jeffersonii (assembly GCA_003697995.1). Taxonomy (NCBI): domain Eukaryota; kingdom Metazoa; phylum Chordata; class Mammalia; order Carnivora; family Mustelidae; genus Taxidea; species Taxidea taxus. Next base: position 3,129 of record RCUC01138861.1, on the reverse strand, counting down.
TGAGAATGAAGACACTTCGGTCCAAAGCCGATACAGCAAAGGCGATCCTAAGGGGGAAATACATAGCCATCTAAGCTTCCCTCAAAAAACCTGAAAAATCCAGAATACACCAGCTCTCCTTAGATCTTAAAGAACTGGAGAATCAACAACAAATTAAGCCAACCCCACACACAAGAAGGGAAATAATCAAGATTAGAGCAGAGATCAATGAGATTGAAACTAGGGATACAGTAGAATACATCAATGAAACTACAAGCTGGTTTTTTGAAAGAATCAATAAGATCAATAAACTATTGGCCAAACTAAACCAAAAGGAAAGCGAGAGGACCCAAATTATGGGTCTATTTCTGCTTTTTTGGTTTTTTTTCAGCTTCCACATGTCAGTGAATTCATATGGTATTGGTCTTTCTCTGTCTGACTTATTTCACTTAGCGTAATACCCTCAAGGTCTATCTGTGTTATTGCAAATTACAAGATCTCATTCATTTTTATGGCTGAATAATATTCTATCATATATATACATACCACATATTTATCTATTCATCTGTGGATGGGCATGTGGGTTGCTTCCATATCTTGGCTATTGTTAAGTAATACTGCAATAAGCATAGGAGTGCATATATCTTTTTGAATTAGTGTTTTTGTTTTCTTTAGGCAAATATTCCATAGTGGAATTCCTGGATCATATGGCATTTCTATTTTCAATATTTTGAGGAAACTCCATACTGTTTTTCAGAATGGCTGTATCAATTTACATTCCCACCAAAAGTGCACAAGGATTCCTTTTTCTCCACATCCTCACCAATACTTGTTATTTACTGTTGTTGGGTTTTTTTTTTTTTGATACTAGCCATTCTGACAGATGTAAGGTGATATATATCATTGTATTTTTAAAGATATATTTATTTAGAGAAAGAGAAAGAAAGAGCAAGCAGGAGGAGGAGCAGAGGTAGAGAACCTTTCAAGCAGACTCCCTGGTAAGCTCGGAGCCAGATGCAGGACTGATTCTACAACCCATGAGTTCATCACCTGAGTTGATGAGGTGAGTCAAGAGTCGGACACCTAATTGACTTTGCCACCCAGGCACTGCTCTTGTGGTTTTGGTTTGCATTTCCCTGACGATTAACGACGTTGAGCATCTTTTCATGTGTCTGTTTGCCATCTGTATGTCGTCTTTGGAAAAAATGTCTATTCAGATCCTCTGCCCATTTTTAATTGGATTATTTAGGTTTTTTTTTATGTTGAATTGTTTAAGTTCTTTAGATATTTTGGATATTAACCCTTTACAGGATAAATCATTTGCAAATACCTTCACCCATTCAGTATGTTGCTTTTCTATTTTGTTGAGAGTTTCCTTCACTGTGCAAAACCTTTTTATTTTGATGTAGTCCCAGTAGCTTATTTTCACTTTTCTTTCCCTTGCCTCGGGAGAAGTCTAGAAAAAGGAGATGGCTGATATCAAAGGGATTACCATATATTTTCTTCTAGGACTTTTATGGTTTGCTCTCTAGTTTTCTCAGCAGCACATATTGAAGAGACTGTCTTTTCCTTATTGCATAGTCTTGTCTCCTTTGGCATAAATTAATTGACCTTAAAGTCATGGGTGTATTTATGGACTTTCTACTCTGTTCATTGATTCATCTGTTTTTGTGCCAGTACAATATTGTTTTGATTATTATAGCTTTTGTAGTGTATCTTAAAATCTAGGATTGTGAGACCTCCTGTTTTGTTCTTTTTCAAGATTGTTTTGGCTATTCAAGGTCTTTTGTGGTTCCATACAAATATTGGGATTATTTGTTCTAGTTCTGTGCAAAATGCTTTTGGTATTTTGATAGGGATTATATTGAATCTGTAGATTGCTTTGGGTAGTATGGACATTTGAACAATATTTGTTCTTTTTTTTTTAAGATTTGATTTTTATTTATTTGACAGACAGAGATCACAAGTAGGCAGAGAGGCAGGCAGAGAGCCTGATTCTTTGGCTCGATCCCAGGATGCTGGGATCATGACCTGAGCCAAGAGCAGAGGCTTTAACCCACTGAGCCACCCAGGCACCCCAATATTTGTTCTTCTAACTCATGAGTGTGGAATATCTTTCCATTTGTCTGTGTCATCTTCAATTTCTTTCACCAGTGTTTTATAGTCTTCAGAGTACAGGTCCCTTACCTCCTTAGTTAAGTTTATTTCTAAGTATTTTATTATTTTTGGCACAATTGTCATGAAATTGTTTTCTTAACTTTTCTTTCTGTGACTTTATTATTAACATATAGAAATGCAACAGAATTCTGTATGTTAATTTTGTATCCTGAAATTTTACTGAATTCATTTGTTACTTCTCAGAGTTCTTTGGTGGAGTCTCTGGGGCTTTGTATGTATAGTACTATGTCCTCTGCAAATAGTAAAAGTTTTATTTCTTTCTCATCAATTTGGATGCCTTTTATTTCTTTTTCTTGTCTGATTGCTGTGGCTAGGACTTCCAGTACTATGTTGAATTAAAGTGGTAAAAGAGGACATCTTTGTCTTGGAGGGAAAGTTTTCAGTTTTTCATCATTGAGAATGATGTTACTGTGGGTTTGTCATATATAGCCTTTATTATGTTGACGTATGTTCTCTTTAAACCCACTTTGTTGAGTTTTTATCATGAACAGATGTTGAATTTTGTCAAATGCTTTTTCTGCATCAGCTGAGTTGATCATACATGATTTTTTTATCCTTCATTTTATTAATGTGGTATACTGCTTTGATTGATTTGCAGATATTGAACTATTGAATAAACCCCACTTGATCATGGTGAATTATCCTTTTAATGTATTGTTGGATTCTGTTTGTTAATATTTTTGAGGATTTTTGCATCTATGTTCATCGTGGATATTGGCCTGTAGCTTTTTTGGGGGGGAGGTGATTATCTTTGTCTGATTTTGTTGTAAGGGTAATGCTGGACTCGTAGAATGTATTTGGAAGTTTTCCTTCCTCTTCTATTTTTTGCAATAGTTTAAGAAGAATAGATAATGATTTTTCTTTAAATGTGTGGTAGAATCTGCCTGTAAATCCATCTGGTCCTTTTGATGGTAGTGTTTCAATTATCAATCCAGTTTCATTACTAATAATTAGACTGTTTATATTTTTTAT
>RCUC01138860.1:0-40785 GCA_003697995.1 Taxidea taxus jeffersonii | reverse complement strand
TTTTTTTTTTAAAGATTTTATTTATTTGAGCAAGAAAGAGAGAGCACAAGCAGTGAGGAAGGTAAAAGGGAGAGGGAGAAGCAGACTCCCCACTGAGCAGGGAGCCCAATGCAGGACTCACTCCCATGGCCTTGAGATCACGACCTGAGCCAAAGGCAGACACTTAACCTACTAAGCCATCCAGGTGCCCCTGCATTTTCTTGACTCCAAAAATTCAGCAAAAGAACTGCTTTTAGAAATTTCCCAGCGCAGGAAGGCAAATATGCAATATGACTGTTTACTGCTAAACTCCATGACCCAGCCTATAGTGGTCCCACTAACCCAGCACAATCTCCTGGCCATGTCTGAATGCAGCAACTTTTAACATAGGTGTTCCTAGCGGCCTTGGAACCAAGTTTGTGTATGAGCTGAACAGTATTTTCCATTCATGTGCTAGCCTACATACATATCTAGGTGAAGAATTCTTTTATTCTGCTTTGTACCCACTAGTGTCATCTAGAAGAGTTTATGTCAACTAGTAAATGGTTGGTAAATGTGAACTGAATGAATAAATTAGACTATGACACAGGAAATGCATTTTTGAGAAAATCTCCAGCTCTCTGATGTCCTTTTCTTAGGAACTCTCTGATTTTCTTTTCTTATCAAACTGAGATTTCAGGTTTGCTTCTAGCAAGGTAATCAGAAAGAATTCAAGAGGAGAAACCATGCCTATGGTCACTGAATAAAGCAATCAAACCCACTACAAGGGATCAATAGGGATTGATGGAGATTACACAAACTCTACTAAATATTCCAACTTAGAAGAAAGAAACAGAGAGGAGTAGTTGCCTGGAATTAACATAGATGTGTACCTAACTCCAGGCTCTCCATTTTATTAATATTCCACCTTTCCACAACTGGGGGGGTGGGGGGGGAGGGAATAAGGTAGAGGATTTGCATGACTTACAAAATTTCATATAATCCAGAAAGATGATGTTTAAAAGATAAAATAAGAAAGAAGAGGCAAGGGTGCCTGGGTGGTTCAGTGGGTTAAGCCTCTGCCTTCAGCTCAGGTCATGGTCCCAGGGTCCTGGGATCGAGCCCCGCATCAGGGCCTCTGCTCAGCGGGGAGCCTGCTTCCCCCTCCCACTCTGCCTGCTTCTGTGCTTACTTGTGATCTCTCTATTTCTCTCTCTGTCAAATAAATAAATAAAAATAAAATCTTTAAGAAAAAAAAGAAAGAAAAGGCACTCCTTTCAGCTCAGGTTGTGATCTCAGGGTCCTGGGATGGAGCCCCGCATCAGGCTCTCTGCTCAGCGGGAAGCCTGCTTCCCCGTCTCTCTCTGCCTGCCTCTCTGCCTACTTGTGATCTCTCTCTCTCTCTCTCTCTCTTAAATAAATAAAATCTTAAAAAAAAAAAAGAAGAAGAAAGAAGAGTTAAGGGAGGAGGAAGCAAGATGGCAGAGGAGTGGGAAACTGAAATAGCATTAGGTCCCAGAAGTTCTGCTAGATAGTTATCAAACCATTCTAAACACTGACAAATTCAACAGGAGATAGAAGAGAAGAAGAGCAATTCTAGGAAAAGAAAATCGACCACTTTCGGGAAGTAGGACAAGCCAAGAAGTGGATCCAAAGCAATGGGAAGATAAACTGCAGGGGGAGGAGCCAACTCCCAGGATATGGTAGAGCAGTGGTGCATAAAATTGGAACTTTTAGAAGTCTTCTCCACTGAAGGCACCACGCCAGAGGCTAAGCCCGTGTGGAGCCCTTGTGGGGATAGTGTGGTCTCAGGAACCACAGGGTCACATAAAGACCAGGGGTGTCTGAGCGTGGCAGAGTCCCCAGGTATCAGAGCAGGGAAGCCAGCTGCAGAGACAGAGGTGAGGAGAGGGCTCTCAGGTGGGGGTTACCATAAACCATGATCCATGGCACAGTTGGACCACTGCTCCAAAGCAGGGACCCCACAAATGGCAGATCCAGGGAGACTCACCTTCCTCTTCCAGGGGAAGCAGTGCGGGAGTACACTGCAGGAATCTGCTGGGTTTGGCAACTCCAAACGGGGCCAAGTGCCAGAAATAGAAATGCTCATTCACAGACCGGGTGAGCTGGGAGCACAGCCAGAGACCAGGGAGATGGGAGGGATTGCCTGTTTTTCTCTGAGGGTACACTGAGGAGTGGGGCCCTGAGCTGTCAGCTCATCCAGGCCAGAGACTGGAAGGCCACCATTTCCATTCCTGTCCTTGAGAGCTGTAAAAAAGCATTCAGGGAACAAAATCTCCTGAGAGTGAACCTCAAGCAGATTACTTAGCTTGGCCCTTCTCAAGGGCAGTGCAATTTGCCTCGCCATTTGAGAATCACTGTAACTGGTCCCTGCTGCAGAAGATCAGCAAGAATATCCAGCAAAGACCAAGCTCACCAATCAACGAGAACTGTGGAACTCCAGAACTAGGGGAAAGTAACACATAGAATTCATGGCATTTTTCCAATAATCCTTGAGTCTGGCAAAGTTAAATTTTTTTAATTTTATTTTTTTCTTATGCTATTTTTTTAACTTTTCCTCTTTCTTCCTTTAATGTTTCTTAACGATTTTATCAAAACTTTTTTAAAAAATCTTTTTAAATTTTCATTGTTATACTCATATTTTATACCTTCATTTTATTTAAACTTATTTTTTGTATACATATAGGATTTCTTTCTTTAAAATTTGGGATATAATTTCTTCTAATAAATCAAAATATACCATAAATCTAGCTCCAGCCTGGTCACATTCTCTCCTCTTTTTTTCCAACCAATTTATCTTATGAATTCCTGTTTTAGAATCTTTTTAAATTTTCATCATTACAATCATATTCCATCCCTTCATCGTGCTTACCCTTATTTTTGTATATATATGCTTCTCTTTCATTAGAATTTGGGAGGTAGTTTCTTCTGAGAGACCAGAATACACCCAAAATCAAGTGGGTGGCTCTATTCTATTCACCAGTTTAATATATATATATTATATATATATAATATATATATTATATATATATATTATATATAATATATACATAAATATTTTATTATCCCCCCTTTCTTCTCCCCCTCATTTTGGAACTCTTCTATCTTGGTTAGCAAATATTTTTCTGGGGTCTCTGACACACTTTTATTATTTTACTCTCCCATTGATATATTCTTAACTGGATAAAATGACAAGGTGCAAAAACAAACCACTCAAAAAAAGAACAAGATGCAGTACTGATGGCTAGGGGCCTAATTAATACTGACATTGGTAATATGTCAGAACTAGAGTTCAGAATGATGATTATTAAGGCAATAGCTAGGCTACAAAAAGGCATGGAGGATATTAGAGAATCCCTTTCTGGAGAAATAAAATCCCTTTCTGGAGAAATGAAAGAACTAAAATCGAACCAAGTCGAAATAAAAAAAAAGCTATTAATGAGGTGCAATAAAAAATGGAAGATCTTACTGCTAGGATAAATGATGCAGAAGAGAAAACAAGTGACATGGAAGACCAAATGACAGAGAATAAAGAAGCTGAGCAAAAGAGAGAAAAACAACTACTGGGCCATGAGGGGAGAATTCGAGAGAAAAGTGATACCATAAGAAGAAACAGTATTAGGAAATTGGTATGCCAAAAGAAGGAGAAGAAAGAAAGGGATAGAAGGTATATCGGAGCGAGTTATAGTGGAGAATTTCCCTAATATGGCAAAGGGAAGAAGCATCAAAATTCAGAAGGCACAGGGAAAGCCCCCCCCTCAAAATCAATAAAAATAGGTTCACACCCATCATCTAACAGTAACACTTACAAGTCTTAGTTACAAAGAGAAAATCCTGAAAGCAGCTCAGAAAGGGGTCCGGTAACACACAATGGTAGAAATATTAGATTGACAGTAGACTTATCTAGAGACCTGGAAGGCCAGAAAGAAGTGGCATGATATATTCAGAGCACTACATGAGAAAAACATGCAGCCAAGAATACTATATCCAGCTAGGCTGTCATTGAAAATAGAAAGAGAGATAAAAAGCTTCCAGGACAAACAAAAATTAAAAGAATTCGCCAACACCAAACCAACACTACAGGAAATATTGAAAAGGCTCTTCTAAGTAAAGAGAGAGCCTAAAAGTAGTAGACCAGAAAGAAAGAGAGACAATATACAGTTATAGTCACCTTGCAGGCAATACAATGGCACTAAATTCATATCTTTCAATAGTTAACCTGCATGTAAATGGGCTAAATGCCCCAGTCAAAAGACACGGGGTATCAGAATGGATAGAAAACCAAAACCCATCAATATGCTATCTAAAAGAAACTCATTTTAGATCCAAAGACACCTCCAGATTTAAAGTGAGGGCATGGAAAACCATTTACCAGGCTAATGGATATCAAAAGAAAGCTGGGGGACGCCTGGGTGGCTCAGTTGGTTAAGCAGCTGCCTTCGGCTCAGGTCATGATTCCCAGCGTCCTGGGATCGAGTCCCACATCGGGCTCCTTGCTCAGCAGGGAGCCTGCTTCTCCCTCTGCTTCTGCCTGCCACTCTGTCTGCCTGTGCTCGTTCGCTCTCTCTCCCTCTCTCTCTGACAAATAAATAAATAAAATCTTTAAAAAAAAAAAAAAGAAAGCTGGGGTGGCTATCCTTATATCAGATAAATTAGATTTTAAGCCAAAGACTATAACAGATGAGGAAGAACACTATATCATACTCAAAGGGTCTGTCCAACTAGAAGATCTAACGATTTTAAGTATCTATGCCCCTACCATGGGAGCAGCCAACTACATAAACCAATTAATAACAAAATCAAAGGAACACATTGACAATAATACAAGAATAGGGGACTTTAACACCCCCCTCAATGAAATGGACAGCTCACCTAAGCAAAGGTCAACAAGGAAATAAAGGCTTTAATTGACACACTGGACCAGAAGAACATCACAGATATATTCAGAACATTCCATCCCAAAGCAACAGAATACACATTCTTCTCTAGGGCATATGGAACATTCTCCAGAATAGATCACAACCTGGGTCACAAATCAGGTCCCAACTGGTACCAAAAATGAGGATCATTCCCTGCATATTTTCAGATCACAATGCTCTGAAGCTAGAACTCAATCCAAATTAAGAAATTAAGGAGTCGACCCCATTTACAATTGCACTCAAAACCATAAGATTCAAAACCTAGGAATAAACCTAACCAAGGAGACAAAGCGTCCGTACTCAGAAAACTATAAAGTACTCATGAAAGAAACTGCGGAAGACACTAAGAAATGGAAAAATGTTCCATGCTCGTGGAAGAAAAAATATTGTGAAAATGTCTATGCTGCCTAAAGCAATCTACACATTTAATGCAATCCCTATCAAAATACCATCTTTTTTCTCAAAGAAATGGAAAAATAATCCTAAAATTTATATGGAACCACAAAAGACTCCGAATAGCCAAAGGAATATTGAAAAAGAAAGCCAAAGTTGATGGCATCACAATTCCAGACTTTAAGATCTATTACAAAGCTGTAATCATCAAGACAGTATGGAACTGGCACAAAAACAGACATATAGATCAATGGAACAGAACAGAGTGCCCAGAAATAGACCCTCAACTCTATGGTCAACTAATCTATGACAAAGTAGGAAAGAATGTCCAAAGGAAAAAAGACAGTCTCTTCAAGAAATGGTGTTGGGAAAATTGGACAATCACATGCAGAAGAATGAAACTGGACCATTTCCTTGCACCACACACAAAAACAGACTCAAAATAGATGAGAGACCTCAATGTGAGACAGGAATGCATCAAAATCCTTGAGGAGAACACAGGCAACACAACCTTTTTGACCTCAGCCACAACAACTTCTTCATAGAAACATCACCAAAGGCAAGGGAAGTAAGGGCAAAAATGAACTGTTGGGACTTCATCAAGATCAAAAGCTTTTGCACAGCAAAGGAAACAGTCAACAAAATGAAAAGACAACCAACAGAATGGGAGAAATATTTGCAAATGACCTATCAGATAAAGGGCTAGTTTCCAAAATATAAAGAAGTTGTCGAACTCAACAATCAAAGAACAAAGAATCCAATCAAGAAATGGGCAGAAGACATGAACAGATATTTCTGCAAAGAAGACATCCAAATGGCCAATAGACACATGAAAAGGTGCTCTACATCACTGGACTTCAGGGAAATATAAATCGAAACCACAGTGAGATACGACCTCACACCAGTCAGAATGGCTAAAACTAACAAGTCAGGAAAGGACAGATATTGGTGAGGATGAGAAGAAAGGGAAACTCTCCTACACTGTTGGTGGGAATGCAAGCTTGTGCAACCACTCTGGAAAACAGTATGGAGGTTCCTCAAAAAGTTGAAAATAGAGCTAGTCTACGACCCAGCAATCACACTGCTGGGTAAATAAAGAAAGAAATATAGTGATACAAAGGGGCACATGCACCCGAATGTTTATAGCAGTGATGTCCACAATAGCCAAACTATGGGAAGAACCTAAATGTCCATCAACAGATGAAAGGATAAAGAAGATGTGGTGTGTGTGTGTATATATATATATATATATATATATATATATATATAGTGAAATACTATGCAGCCATCAAAGGAAATGAAATCTTGCCATTTGCAATGACATGGATAATTTTTGATGCTATTGTAAGTGGTATGAAGTTCTTTATTTCTTTTCCAGAAAATTTGTTGTTAGTGTACAGAAAAACTACTGATTTTTGTTATACTAATTTTGTACCTAAAACCTTATTCAATTCATTGAATAGATTTAACAGTTTTGGGGTGTTTTTTTTTTTGGTTGAGTCTTAAAGATTTTCTATATATAAAATCATGCCATCACAGATAGAATCAATTTTACTTCTTCCTTCCAACTCTGATACCTTTTATTTCTTTTTCCTACCTCATTGGTCTAGCTAGGCCTTCCAGTATTATGCTGAATTGGAATGATGAGAATGAGTACCCTGTCTTGCCCCCAATTTTAAAGGAAAAGATTTCCACCTTTCAGCATTGACTATGATGTTAGCTGTGGGTTTCTCATATGTGCCTTTTATTATGTTGAGATATATTCTTTCTATACATAACTTGTTGAGATTTTATCATGAATGGATGCTGAATTTTATCATTTTTTTTTTCTGTATCTATTGGGATAACCACAGGATTCTTTTCTTTCATTCTATTAGTGTGATGTATGATACTGACTGATTCAGGTATGTTGACCTATTGTGCATTCCAGAATGAACCCCACTTAACACACAGTGAATGATCCTTTTAATGTGCTGAATTTGGTCTGCTAGAATTTTACTGGGAAATTTGCATCTATATCAGGAATATTGGCTTATAGTTTTCTTTTCTATTAATGTCCTTTTCTGATTTTGTTATCAGATAATGCTGGCCCTGGAAACTGTGTTTGGGAGTGTTTCCTTCTTCTTGAATTTTTTGAAGGGTTTGAAAAGGACTGATGTTAATTCTTCAAATGTTTGGTAAAATTTATCAATGAAGACTTCTGGTCCTGGATGTTTGTTCCTTGGGGGATTTTTAATTACTGACTCATTCTCCTTACAAGTAACTGATCTAACCATATTTTCTATTTCTTTCTGATTCAGTCTTGATAGTTGCATGTTTCTAAGAATTCTTCCATTTCTTCTAGGTTGTTTAGTTTGTTGTCATATACTTGTTCATAGTAGCCTCTTAAGAGCTTTTGGATTTCTATGGTATCAGTTGTAATGTCTCATTTTCATTTATAATTTTGCTGATTTGGGCCCCTTCTCTTTTTATTTTGGTTAGCCTACCTCAGTGTTTGTCAATTTTGTTTACCCTTTCAAGACCCCTAGTTTGGTTAATCTTCTGTACTGTCTTTCTCTTCTCTATTTCATTTATTTCTGCTCTAACCTGTATTATTTCCTTTCTTATGATAACCTTGAGCTGTTTATTCTTCTTTTTCTAGTTCCTAAGGTATACAGTTAGGTTATTTATTGATATTTTTCCTTGCTTCTTAATGTAGATATTTATTACTATGAACTTTCCTTTAAAAACTGCTTTTGTTGGGGCGCCTGGGTGGCTCAGTGGGTTAAAGCCTCTGCCTTCAGCTCAGGTCATGATCTCAGGGTCCTGGGATCGAGCCCCACATTGGGCTCTCCTCTCAGCAGGGAGCCCGCTTCCCCCACTCTCTCTCTGCCTGCCTCTCTGCCTACTTGTGATCTCTGTCTGTCAAACAAATAAATACAATCTTTAAAAAAAAAAAAAAACTGCTTTTGTTGCATCCCAGAAGTTCTGGTATATTTACATCTTTGTAAGTTTCAAGAAACACTTTTATTTCCACTTAAGCATCTTATTTGATTGGGGGTTGTTCAGAAGAGTATTGTTTAACTTCCATGTGTTGGTGAATTTTCTGGTTTTCCTCTTGTTTTTAAGTTTTATGCCACTGCAGTCAGAGAAGACACTTAATATGATTTCAATCTTCTTTTGAATTTGCTAAAATTTGTTTTGTGGCCTAACATATGATATCCTAGAAAATATTCTATGTGCACTTGAGAAGAAGGTATATTCTGCTGCTAGGTAGAATGTTATATATATGTATGCTAGGTCCATTTGGTCCACAATGTTGTTTAAATCCACTGTTTCCTTATTGATCTGCTGTCTGGATTATCTACCCATTGTTGAGAGTATGGTATTAAAGTTCCAAACTATTATTGTATTAGTGTTTATTTCTCTTTTTAAAGTTTTTGTTTTATATATTTAGGTGTTCTGCTGTTGGGAGTATAAACATTTACAAATGTTGTATTTTCCTGATGTATTGACAATTCTATCATTATATAAAAACCTTTGTCTCTTTTTACTATTTTTAGTTTAAAATCTATTTTGTCTGATATAAGTATAGCTACTCCTGCTTTTCTTTGGTTGCCATTTGTTTGAAATGTCTTTTTCCATCTTACTCTCATTCTATGTGTGTCTTAAGGCTAAAGTGAGTCTCTATTAAGCAGAATATTGTTGGAATTTAATCTTCTTATGTTTAGTGATTATTGATAGGTAAGGACTTATTATTGCCATTTTGTTGGTTTTTTTCTGGCTGTTCTGTAGATTCATTGTTCATTATTTCTTATCCTGCTATAATTTTTATGTGTTTTGATGTCTTTGGGTATCAGTATGCTTTGAATTCTTTATCATATTTTTTTGTGTAATTACTAGAGGATTTTCCCTACTGGGAAAGCCATAGGGCTTATGCAAAATATCTTGAACTTATAATACCCTATTTTGAACTGATAACTCCTTAACTTCAAGAGAATTCATAAATTTTACACTTTTACTTCTCCTTTTCCTCTCATTTTGGGTTGCTGCCATTAAAATTTATGTTTTTTACCTTACGTGTCTAGTAACAGATTACTGTAGCTATTGGTTATTTTTGGTTATTGGTTTATCTTTTTTTAAACTTTGGAACTAGAGTTGTAAACAAATTATGCACCACTATTGCCATATTGCAGAATCTAACTCTGGCTATACTTTAAAATTACAGTGAGATTTACAATACTTTTAAAATATTTTTATGATGTTAGCTAGTGCTCTTTTACTTCACTCAAAGAATTCCCTTCAGCATTTCTTCTAAGGCAGGTCTAGTGGAATGAACTTCCTCAGCTTCTGTTTGGGAGTTTGTATCCCTCCTTCATTTCTGAATGAAGACTGAATGTCCTTGACATTTCTGAATGTCCTTGGTGAAGGACAGCTTCACCAGGTATTGAATTCTTCGTTGATAGTTACTTTCTTTCAATATTTTGAATGTCATCCCATTCTCTCCAGGTCTGAAAAGTTTCCGCTGAGAAATCAACCAGCATTCTTGTAGGGGTTCCCTTGTATATAACTTCTCTCTTTTTTCTCTTGTTGTTCTTAAAATTCTTTGTCTTTGGCTTTTGATGACTGAATTACAATGCCTTGGTGCAACCTTATTCAGGCTCAATATATTTGACATCCTTTGGACCTCATAGAAATGGATGTTCATTTCTGTCCCCAACCTCAGAAAATTTTCAGGTACTATTGCTTTATACATAATTTCTGTCCATTTACTTCCTCTTCCCTTTCTGCAATTCCCATAATGCAAACATTGTTTCTTTTCATTGTGTTCCATAATTCTGGAGGCTTTTTCACTCTTTGTTGTTGTTGTTGTTTGTTTGTTTGTTTTGGTTCCACTCAGTGTAATGAGTTCCTCTGAGGGTTATTCTAAAGTCTTACCTTCCAGTTCACCAATTCTTTTTCTGAGTAGTTGAGTCTATCTTTGAAACTATTGTATTCTTCAGTTCATTTTTTTCCAACACTAGGATTTCTATGTTAGTGTTTGTTTACTTGATAGTTGCTATTTCCTTGTCACACTTCTTGTTCTGTTCATACGTTGTTTTCCAAATTTCCTCTCTTTCCTTATGTTTTCCAAAACACAAGTTACCCGTGTATTCCTTGTAGTTCATTAAACTTTCTTTGAAGGATTATTTTGAATTCTTTGTCTAATCTCCATCTCTTTAGGGTCAGCTATTGGAGCTTTATTAGTTTCCTTTGATGATGCCATATTTACCTAATTTTTGTGATCACGGATTTCTTATGTTGATATTTGTGCATATGAGTAATCACACTCCTCTTTTAGACTTTATAGATTTGCTTTGGCAGAGGCAATTATTCACCAGTCAACTTGGTTTGGGTTTCTCAGTGTGTCTGTTGGCCACGTCCTTGGACTTGTGTGACATGCTACTATGGTTTATTTTGGGGTGAGACAACTGTTTGAATTCTGAGGATGGGGTTGGGGGAGTGCATATCTGGCTGAGAATAGCTGGTTGGATAGGACTGCTGGTTTGATTCCCTACCTAAATGAGGACGTACAATGGGCTCTACAGTAAAATGGATCCTCTGACAAGGCTTACTAGATGGTTGGAACTGAGTACTATATTCAGCAATAGTTAGGTCTGTGAATTACCTTCCCTTCTGTAGCAACACAATGGGACCCATAGCTCATACAGCTCACTGTTTGGGAACCCCAATCAGGCTAGAGTGTGTACTCAATATCCTGATCAGGTGAGGTCACTGATTTTGCCTTGCAAAAAAGGGAAGCTATGAGTTTTGCTGTCTGGTCAAGTGCCTCTGTATGTAGGGCTATGACTGGGCAGCTCCCCATATGCTCTGTTTAGGTTCTCTGGTCGGACAGGCTTAAGGCTGTCTTCAGCAATAAGTGGGGCTACAAATTAGACTCCCTGCCTGGGTGCAGTGAGAGAAACTGTTCCAAAGCCAGCAAAGGTCTTTGTTGTCTTACGTCAATCCAGACCCAAAGTTCCTTGGCTGAACAGGATCACTGGCTTGGCTTTGCAAACTATTGACTCCACCTGTCCTTCCCTGAGTTCAGAAACACTGCCAGGCTGCACAGCTTCCAGGAGTTGTCATCAGCCCTCCTAGTCAGATGAAGCTGGAAGAAACTCTCCACAGAGCATTGGGCTATGTCTCAGCTTCTCTGCCTGGGAGGGGAACGGAGGGACCACTCCAGGCTAGTCTCAATTTCCCAAACAGCCTCTCTGGTTGGAAGGGGATGAGCGCTACCCACAGCTATGGCTATGAATTAATCCCCTTGCTTGGGCATAACATAGGGACCCACTATGCCTGCTATCAGCTTGGCTCTGGGGGTGATCAGCTCAACCCACCCACCTCTTGGCTGGATCATCACCAGGCCACACAGCTTCCGGTTGTCACCAGCCTTTCTGGTGGAAGATGAGACTGGAAGACACTCTCCACATGGGGTAAGGCTGCAATTCAGCTCCTTGTCTGGGTGTGGACAAACCAGGTTGTAGGGCTGGCAAAACTTATTCAAGGATCAGCATCAGGCAGATCTGCACCCCACCAAGTTTCTTGGTCAGAGTGAGCCCCAACTTTGTTCTGCAGATGAGCAAAACCACTGGTTGGGATTACTATTTAGGTACTTCAGGTGCGAATCACATTTGTCAAGACCCATGTGCTGGTTGTTATCAGTGCCATGTCCCTTCTCTCACTCCCCTCCCTTCTCTGTCACAGTCAGGTTTCCAATGGTTGTTCCTGAAGATTCCCCTGCAATCTCCATGGTGCAAGATCAGAGTAGTGGCTCCCACAAAGCAAACCCAATGCTGAAGGCCAGGAGCTGGTTGTCCTCCGCCACTCCAGCTCTTTTTTTCCCCTGGAGGAGCCAGAGGCTCAGGGGCCATCTCTTTGCCTTGTGCTGCACTGGTTTGGGGGAGGGGCAGTCAATGTGAAGCTGCTTCTAATGAAGTCTGTCTGGGTGTCTACAGTGGGGAGCTTCAGCCTACACCCACTCCCCCCCCCTCCCGCCCATGCTCTAGGATTCTCTCAATGGCATTACAAATCTGAATGGTTATTAGTTGCTCCTGAGATGCAGAATGAAGTCGGGAACAATGTATTTCACCATTCTGGTGTTATCACTCTCTGGCCATTACTTTTAAATTGCTCAATTAAGAAAACTGATAGCTAATATGTTAAGGTAAAAGGGTACATGCTGTATATTCAAATTTGATAAGGAAAAAAATCATTTATGCAACATTTTATTCTCCACTTCAAAATGATAACAGTCGTTACAGCAGGGTCAGATAGTGATGGGGATAATTACAATCTGCTTTATAGTCTCTGAATTTTCAACAAATAATTGAATTACTTTTGAATTAAGAGAAAGGAAGAAAGAAAACAGACACAGGGTAAAGACTGTGGACTTTCCCAAAGAAAAGACTGAGAGCCTGCTCAGCAACCTCCCAGCTGCTCCCTCCCTCCTGCAAGAACAGAGAAGAGAGTGAGCCCTCACCCCTCCTCCAGGGCCTTACCCTCATATATGCTTTCTATCCTGACCCTCTCTCAGAAAACCAATAATGTCCTGGGAAATCACCTGCCACTGTTCCCAAATTGCTGTTCTCCCCCAGCAGTTCAGGTCACTGGAAGCTGATTTTACCCAGAAGTGTTCCAGATGTCAGCCCCATCACTCTGTCCTTCTTAAAAACACCTTTGATCTGGGAGGTCAGAAAGAAATGCCCCCTTGAGCACAAAGCATGCATCTAACCCATTGTCAGGCATATAGGAGGCTCTCAATAAATGTCAGGTCCCTTCCTTCCTACTGCCCACCTCCTGCCACTTACCCGTCCCCTTTAAATAAAAGTGTCACCTCAGGGGCATAGATATTTGCTATACATAGTACAGTCTTAAACCTTTTACACAGACCTCCACAGATATGCACAGACATAAGCGGGATTTGATTAACAAACACTGTAACATCTCCATTCTGTGCTTTAAACCTATGCATGCTAATTTTCTAGAAAACAGAAGGCAAGTGTCACACAAATTAAGTTTCCTCACAGACAAAAGCAGCTGTCTCACCTCACTTAACATCCCCACGGTCATGTTCAACAGCCCGAGCTTTACAACTACCACTGGAGGTATGTTTAAATTTGAGGGAAAATGCAGTTCTGGACATCTGGATTCATTAAAAAATAACCTAACCCCCTCTTCTCCCTAAGGATAATATTGATAAATCCATATAATATAGTCACACCCTTATGCTAGAGATAAACACTTGGCATATTTTAAAAATTATTCTTCTGTTTGTTATTAATCTAAGAATTTGTTTAACCAAACAGTCTGTGCCTTAATTACAAGCCATTGAGATGCGTTAATAAATAGACTTGTCATGGTTTCACATCCATGGTTAAATTCTGCCTTGTAATAAATACGAGGGATTAAAAGTTGCACCAGATTTTCCGGTGATGGCATGCGCATAGAGTATTACTTCCACAAACTGATACTTTATTTCAGAGAATAAATTGAAAACATGAAAGTCAACCATGATACTGCTAGCCGTCCTTACTTACTCTAGAAAAAATAATTGCCAATTTCCAATTGTATTCTCCATCCCAGGCTAATTCTCAAAGCACAACTTGAGTTTGCTATGGAACACGGAAGGAAAATTTGCTAGGAGACAGGACAGAGCACGCCAAGGCCCAAGGTAAGGATGAGAACCACGGGCTAGAGAACGCGCATGCCTTCATCATGGCTGGAGCACACGTGGGAAGAGCAGTCCTAATGTCCATTTCAGCTCCAAAAACCTCAGATTTGGGTTATCAGAATACGTCAGGGTATTCTCTATGGCTTAGATCTAGGGAAGCAGAAATAACTTTTGGCCATCAAAGTGGAATATGCATTTAGACCAAATTTCTTGATCCAGACAGAGGAAGTTGCACCCCCTATATCCTGGTCCAGGAAAGACAGAGACTCTAGGTTCCTTTTTCCAACTGGGTTTCTATCTAGCTAATGTTCCTCTCCACCCCGCCCCCATAACCCCAGCCTGAAGCACAGACCTGGGCCCCAAAGCTGAGAGTATGGATTGCATACTGTCCTAACCCTTCCTCTCTCTACCCTCCTGGCTGGAACTGATTTTCTAAGTGCAAGCACAAGGCCTCCATAAAAACACCGAAGCACCCCTCTGGTGAGAGGAAAGATTCCCTCAGTGATCACCTGAGGGGTCAAGGTCTCCAGCAGAGCAGAGTGGGTCAGACACCTCCTGACTTGGCCACCTGCTAAACTTTGAACTTGACAAGTTATGTAAGCCTCTAAAATTCAGGGTCTTCATGTACAAAATGGAGAAAAAACTCACCTGCCTCACAGGTGTGTGTGTGTGTTTGTGTGTGTGGGAGAGAGAGATGGAGAGAGATAATAAAAAGCATTTAGCAAAACATAACCCAGAGGAAATGCTCAGGAAATGTTAGATATTTTTGGTGTGGTTCCCTAAAAAGACAGCTGAGAGGCATCCAGCTTCTCATATATCTTTGCAAGTCCAAGCCTTTCAAGTGAGTATTTATAAGGTCACTACAACAATTATGTGAAAATTCTCTGATTAGTTACACAAGAGAAATCACATTGGTGTTCTGACGTGGCTGGTGTGCCGCTGAAGAAAGGCATAAAAGTAAATCCATTCCTTCTGCTGGTAAGCTTGGAATATCTCTCATTAAATACTAACACCACAAAAAACAGAACCTTTGGGCCATGAAAAGGCAGATTTTGCTGGAAAGCTTTCACTCATTTATTTGTGTACTGATGGCTTCTTATAGGTCAAGCACCATTAAGTAACTAGGGCACAGGATCAGACAAACAACAGATGATAATCTTTGCCCCCAAGGGGTTTCCATTCTAGGAGAGGGAGAATGAAAAGAAATGAAGATAAGAGCCAAACATACATGACAATAAGGATTATAGAAAGAGGGCAGTAAAAGGTAAAAATTTTCAGTAGGCTGTTCAGGTAAGTGGTCACTGAGAAAGCCGCACTTAAATGAATATCTGAAGGGAGAGAGAATGTAGATGTGTAGGGGAAAAAGGACATGTAGCAAAGGGGTCTTCAGGGAGAACAGGCTGGTGTGCTCAAGGAACAAGAATGAAGGCAGTGCCATGAGAGTCCACAAGCTAGAGAATAGTACAGATAAAGTCAGAGAAAAACAAGGCACCAGATTCTGCAGAGTCTTTTTGAAGTTAGGTAAGGAAGCCGTTAGTGTTTGGTGCAGAGGAAAAAATAAGATCAGACCAATGTTTAGCAATTTTAGTGAGTGAAGTGTTAAAAACAGACCACAGCAAAGAAATGCTGAAGCCAGCAAACCGGTTAATTGTATTTGTAATATATTACAATTAGACATAATTAACTATTATTTACAACATACTGTAGTATGTCTGTACCATTGAGACTCTGAGCAGTGCCATTCTTGAGATGAGACAAGAAAGATGGCAGGAGCAGCAAGAGGGTGGGGTAAAGACTGGGAGACCCTTCTTGGGCACATGAAGCTGTAGATGCCCTATAGAGAGCCCATCTGGGTGTTGAATAAACCACTGAGTATACGAATATGGAGCATGAGAGAGAGTCATTTAGGACACCCAGATGGCATTATAAGCCACATGACTGGAGGAGATTACTATGTGAGTGAGTCTTGTTTTAGAAGAGAAGAGGTTGGATGGGATGCCTGGGTGGCTCAGTCGGTTGAGCCTCTGCCTTCGGCTCAGGTCATGATGAGGTCATGATCCCAGAGTCCTGGGATCGAGTAGTCCTGGGATCGAGTCCCGCATCGGGCTCCTTGCTTGGCGGGAAGTCTGCTTCTCTCTCCGCCTCTGCCTGCCTGACACTCTGCCTGCTTGTGTGCGCGCTCTCTCTCTCTTTCTCTCTTTGACAAATAAATAAACAAAATCTTTTTAAAAAAACAACTTTTTTTTTTTTAAAGAAGAAGAGAAGACGTTCGAGAGCTAATCCCGGGGCATTCCTATGGTCAGTGAGAAGGGGGACCAGGAGACTCCAGGAGGTAGCAGCCAAGAATGCCGAGAAAGACCGTGCAGAGTATTGGAAAGGAAAACCAGTATGTCCTTCGATGGCACAGCCAAGAATAGTTCCAGTGGAGTGATGGGGACAGAAACCTGACTGGCTTGGAGCTAGAAGAATCCAGATGGAAAGAAAGTGAGGGAAAGAAGGATAAGCAATGCTTTCAAGGAGTATTACTGAAAAGAGAAGCATAAAATGAGGCAGTGTCTGCAGGGAGATGTGAAATCAAATGAAGGATGTTTCTTAATGATGAGAGGGATTACAACACACATGCATGCCATTAGGAAGTAACAGAAAGCAGAGAATGATACAAGAGAGAGTGCAACCGGAGTTTCCACTCAGAATCAGGAGAGCCAGAAATGGGCCCCCAAGCCTGAGCCTAGAACAAAACACAGGTAAGAGGCAGGGGAAATGGCCTCTCCCCACCTTGACAAGCCCAGGAGTCAGACCTGCAGGATTAACCCTTCAAATACTGGAAGTTTCCAGACTGCCAGCCAACCTGGGTGACTAAAATTCACCAAAGAGATCATTTGGAGAACGCAGGCTCCTGGGGGTACCCCAGAAGGGCTATGGGTGATTGTTTCCATGGCCCTGCACCTCTGCCTCAGGGCCTGCCCTAACCCTCTGACTCCTAAGCCCTGTGAGCGGGGCTGAAGCTAACAGCAGATTATTATTCAGGCTCCAATAATTCTGAGATAGAGGTGTCAGCACATTCCCAAGGAACAGAAAAGGAGGCCCCTGTTTAACACGGGGCACCAGCCACCCTTTGCCAAAGAGCTAACCTGGTGTGGTCCAGCAAATGTGGAAAATAACGAAAAAAATGCAAATATCTCATTTATGATACTCATGCCCTAGGGACAACATTTTTTTTTTTTGAGAATCAAAGGCGCATGATGGAATCTTAGACGCTGTAGGTTTGTTTTCGTTTAAACAAGGTTCCCGTCTTCCTGCAATTCCAAGCTTGACGGGTAGAGGACGGAAGGCAAGCAAGATAGGCAAACATGTGCACATTTATAACATGGATAAACAAGCAGATTTATAAGATCGAACATAAAACACAGAATGCATGAATTCGTTCACTTCTTTAGGTGCTGCCTTGTTCCAGGAAAGATTTAAGACGAGGAAATGTACACATAAGGCAAAAATGCCGAGCTAAAGGACAAGAGATTCAGGAAACGGACGTGGGTACCGGTTAGCTCCAGGGATGCCCTAAGCACTCTGGGCCACTGTTTCCTCATCTCCAAAACAGGGGACAAAACCGGAGGGTCTCAGGGACTCCACTACACCAACATATCTTTGACTTCACAATTCATCTCATTTCCCAAAAGGCATTTCTCAGCCCAGCGATGACTCTGCCTTACAAATGCCTGCCTCCATGTGTGTCTCTATCTGAGACAACTCATTTGTTCTGCAGCTCCTCTGTGCCTGCCAAATGGCTCCACAATCAGGCCACTTTAACAAATGCCCCCCATTCCACGGCCCCCCTGGCACACATGGGACTTCCGAACCAACGGACTCTTTCCAAGCCAACCCCGCAAGGCTGGAGAAGCTGAGCACGTGAGTCCATGGTCCCAAGAACCAGCAGCTTAGAAAAGTCAATTCAACAAGGCAACTCATGGGAAGCAGGACTTGCTTCTTAAATAAATATCATGGCTGCTGATGGGAAGATTAAAAGAAAGAAGGCTCGAGGATCTTTTAGAGAGAGGAGCACAGGTATTTGGAAGGGTGAAGAGGGAGCTTGGCCAACTTGAAAACAATGTGAAATAGGAGATTTGGAAGGTTTGGGGTTGGCTTACCATTTCTGCACACGATTCTCCTTAACATAGGCATTTCTGATCCAAATAGCAAGATAGGAAACCCAGGTCCAAAAGAAGAGCTAAATACGGCTATAGTACACCGTATTATACTGTACATTCAGTGGAAAGAGAACATTTATAAAGGACCCTTAGTGTTTCTGAACAAGTTTCTGAACCACACTATACATTTACTACCTTAGATAGCACAGCAGGTTTTCACTCTAAACCACCTAAGTATGTAGATTTTTAAACACCACTTAAATGATCTTCTCCCTGAAGAGTTAAATTGCCATTTATAGCCTATTCTTCTATTAAAAATTAATGAATTTACTAGCTCCTAGGATGGAGGCCTTCATTTGTTTTATAATGAAAAAAGCTTTGATCTGCAATTCTCCAAGGCTGTGATTGTTTTTATTCTTCAGTTCTTCTCATTAAAAATAAATACCTCCATTCTCTAAGATACACCTGCAAAGCACTTAAAACACCCATTTGAACAATAGGAAACCTATTTTCGTCTCCCCGCAAAAGAATCTACTGTTTAAAGTGCTTCTGCAGTGGGAAAAGCACTTTTCTTCACTACCCAGGCACCATTCTGGGTGGTGAAGGACCCAAATTGAAGGTTTGCAACTAATCAGTATTTACAGAGCGAGCTCAAAGGGCAACTTCTTAAAGCCAAAGAGCTGGGCTGTAATCAGAATTCTTCACATATTGTCTTTTGCTCAAGAGGGAGTAACAAGCCAACTTGAAGTCACAGTCTGGTTCATTGAGTACTTCAGGCTACACCCCCTAATGAAGTCCAAACCACCAGGAGCAGCTTCTCTAGAACAGATGCCATGGGCCTTAATAGCAAAAGGCAAATGAGCTCTTCGTGCATAACCAAAAAATGGCTGATTTTTTTCTCCCATGCTATTACTACAGTAAAATGCTCATAACCAGGTCCTAAGTGTTGTATGTATTATTAAGACAAGGAAAGAGGGAGGCTTTTCAGAATGAACTAGTTTTCAGAGACTGTTGCCAATTCAAGTGTGGTCATTCAGGAAAACAGCTACCCCAAAACACATTCTATATTTGAATAACATGACCCATTCCAATCCAGTAACTGTTTGCTGATTACACAAAGGAACTCCATGAACAAATGGAGTCATAAGTTCCCTCTGTGTAGATAGGGGATGGTTTCTCAAAGCTATTTCCAGGATCTGGGCATTCACATTCATTACTCACTGCTAGATTATCCAGGCTTCTGCAACATGAGACTTAGAATAATCAAAAACCCTGGGCTCATCCTGTCACTGGCAGTGATTGCCTGCCTAGAAGTCGATAAAACAGTCTTGAACCCTGAATTTTTCCAATCCACAGACACCGCATACTGAATCTCTACAATCAATCAGCTGCTGGAATGACAAAGCATCACCAGCACTGTGTATCCCCACTGCCAAAACTGGGGAGAGTTTCCCATTAGGAACCGTCTCTGATCTAAAGCCCCGAGCCAACGGCAAAGAGAAGCAGTCAGTCTCTGGGGAGTGGAGGAGAGTCACGCTGCTGTTAAGCAGTAATTTTTGCCAACACTCTCATCTTGGGGAAGAGCATTAGCAATGGCACTCAAGAGTGCTGCCAAGCTGTTTACCCACTGCCTGCCATCCTGCCCACCACACCCATTTTCCTTCGAGGAGGGGAAGGGAAGCAAGGTGGAACATTCTAGAAAACAAAACATAGATTTCCCCCAAATAAGTTACGTCACCATTTCCATCCTCTACTGTCTCAAACACACATACAAAAATACATAAGTGATTAAAAAGATCGTTTTCTTAATTTTGGCACTGAATTACAAATATGCAAATGACTCCTCTAGGAGACAAAACACTGACATGCACAACAGAACCAGATAGGATTCTTCTGCCAAGAATACTGCTTTCCCCTAAGTATAAAGGAAATAATTTCAAATTTGGCTAAGATAGATAATTTCATAAAAACAGAGAGGACCTAACTGCCAGTCCCCAGATGTCACACAGATGATCAGCCACTTGAGCAGATACCTCGAATGAGCTTCCCTGGAGCTGCAAGAAGGGGGTGACCCTCTGAACAGAACATGGTCAGCACTTCTCAATCTGCAACGCGTCTTCCTTCTACCTAGTATCCTAACTCCTCACCTCCCACCACACATACAAGCTTGGAAGCACAGTCAATCACTGTCCATCCTAGAAAGCCTAACCATTTGGCAAAATAAGTAATAATGATAATAATAATGATTATTATTATTATAATACCATGATGTTAACAGATAGCCACCCGCCCTTAGTAAAAGCTGCACATGCATACATGAGTGCCTAATTAGAAAAACAAACAGACTGGATGTGTTTTCAGAAGTTGTAATCTTAACCGTGCCCACGCAACTCATAAGCAGAGCCCACAGAGCTGTCTTACTCTACACTCTCCCATTCCTACCTTCTCAAAAATGGAAGACATCAATCTCTGATTTCACCAGGCAACCTCAACTTTCCTAAACATTCCCTAATTTGTGTGCCAGAGATACCCACTAACTCAATGAGAGTCCGCTGCCCTCCAGCTTCTGCTCCCTCCCAGTCTCACTGCATAAAGAAACCAGGAGGATCATACCTGTAATGTTATTTTCCTAATAGAAAATTCTATCACCCGTGGGCTACAAGCATCTAACTCTAATCTAGATGAAACCTCCTGTTTTCTGATGTCCCCAAGGTGAGTAATACTATCTTTGGCCACATTTCAGCAGTTCAGTTCTCCTCAGACGGTATTTATAGAGTTTCCTCCATGTGCCAGCGCTACACTCCATCTGGGAAAACGAAGGAACAGCAGCCAGCTGCAGCCATCTGTGGAGAAGACTGACCTGCAGGCATTCCTAGGACAACAGCCGAAGTACTATGCTTGAAAGCACATGCAAAGAGCTAAGGGGTAGAGCAAGGAACTCCTCCTAGTACTCAGCCTCTGCAAAGTTCATCTAAAAAAGTCCAGTTCAGGTTTGTTCAAACACAGTGGGCCCCAGGATTAGCAACTAAAAACAACACACAGAACCCTATGGTAAGATGGGCCTGTTCCAAGAGCCTTGGCTACTTTCCCATCTTAGCTATACCCAGTCCCAAGCTACAGGAAGGATTTTCCAGGCTCGAATCCTCATAGCATGATATTCCCATTCTTCCCCGTACCTTTCTTTACCTTAAAACCCAAGAGATGGAATCTTTACAGGTGGTGCAAAGGCCCGTGAGCAACAGCATCACCTGTTCATGGCTTCCTCTGCAAAGCCCATGTCGGCCCCAACCTCCTGTTCCAGCACTATTTCCACATTCTTACTTTTGTGGACCCCACAGTCCATCCAAAGGAATCACTTCTGGGATCACAGGGGCTTGATGCCTTCCCATTTCCGTGGCTGACACGCTATATCCAGTGCTGTGATGCCTCCCACCCCACCCTTGCCACAGCCCTTTCCATATGTCTATCCTTCAAAGCCAGCTCAAATGCCACCCCCTCGACACCCTTGCCACCCCCCCTCCCAGAGTTATCCCACACCTAACTTTCCTATTTATTTACCTACCACATGGCTATTAAAAACCTATCCTGTGTTGTGTTGGGTACTAGGGGGTTAGAAATAAATGAACAGAATTTGCTCCAAGCCCTCAGGGCACCCCCAGAGACAGGGCAGTATAGACATGCAATACAAGAGGGTGAGGGATTTCACAAAGTCCCAAAAAACCTTTTGTGTCCCAAGACACAAAGAACACCATTTGCTCAGATGGGTCAGTAGAGGCTTCAAGAAAGAGGCCTTATCATCCCTTCTGGTCTTTAAGCTACTTTAGGGCAAGGTCCTTGTCTAGTTCCTGCCCCTCCAGGTGGACCAGCCCAATAAAGAGTCTGAAATTGGGATGCCTGGGTGGCTCAGTTGGTTAAGCCGCTGCCTTAGGCTCAGGTCATGATCCCAGCGTCCTAGGATGGAGTCCCGCATCGGGCTCCTTGCTCGGCAGGGAGCCTGCTTCTCTCTCTGCCTCTGCCTGCCACTCTGTCAGCCTGTGCTCGTTCTCTCTGACAAATAAATAAATTAAAAAAAAAAAAAAAGAGTCTGAAATAAAGGAGTAAAGGCATGGAAAAATGAATAACAAATCAATTCACCCCAGGGCTCTCACTTTGTGCAAGGTCATTTTAATGAAAACTTCCACAAAGCACCGGGATTCCAATCTCAGTGACAAGGAGTAGGAGAAGTACATCATTTAGCTGTTCTTGAATGGAAGGTTAGACCAGAAGCTTATTCAAGTGAACAGGACATCATTAACTGTAAAAGCTGCAGAAGAAACTGGATTCAACTCTTCGGGGCATTCACTGAACTGCTAGCTAAAAATCTATGAAACCCAAACCATGAAAACTAATGAGTAGAGAATCGAGGTGTTACAGAGCCAGTGTCCTGATAGAACCGGGCTTACCTGACTGTCACAGCACTGAGGATGCTTTAGAAATTGATTTAAGGTTTAATGCTTGAGGTGGCGGTTTCCTGTCAAAAATTTTGACTGATGAACTTGATAATACTCCAAACTACGTGTCAAGTAGAAAACCTGACTGCCTCTCAATTCAGGGGCAAAGCTCGCTACTGATAAGTAAGTCTCAGATTTGATTCTGCTTTAATAGGAATAAAATGGTTACTGGTATGATCTTTTCTGGGGTGATAACACCAAGATGATTTCCCAGAGAATTAGTCCAGCTTGTAGACAGAGTGGTGAACTGGGATTTGCATGCAAATAGGATTCCAAAGACCAGGTTCCAGAACCAGCCTTATAACTTAATTGTTATGTGAGGATAGAGCAATCATTCAACCTCTATACCTTTGTTTGCTCATCTATAAAACAAGAATAGGCATGTAGACTGGCTTATTTTGCAGCAGTGAAGTCAGATTGTAAACTTCAATGCAATGGGTAAAAGACAAAGCTGGTCATCGAAGTCTGGTTCAATGCTGAGATTACCTACCTTCACAAAAAAAGTTAATGTTGAACTAGGATTAATTTATATTTTCTAAACAGCTTCATTAGATTAAGCTAAACAGAATTGCTATTCTTATTCTACAAATGAAGAAACAGAGCAAGGAGCGGAGTTCTACTGGTTCTATCTTGAAAATGTCTCTTTGCAGCACTTTACATGGCAAACTGTCACGTTTCACGGATATAATCCCCACAGCCACCAAATCCAGCCATAATCAATTAACATTAGGTGGATTTCAGTGGATTCCCAAGGGGTCTCTGTTCACTGTACCTCCCCCCGACTCCAGCTCTTCCTCACTACAAATTACCTTTCCCAAGACTTGACAATATTGCCTTGCTCAATATCCACAGGGATGCACATGAGTTTAAGTAAAATTCCAAACTGTTTCCTTTGCCATCCCCTTCTTTATGAGTACGACAAATGACCTCTTTACTATCTTCAAAATGTCATCAGCTCCTGTTTTTCTCACTCCAGCCATCCACATGTCCACCATTTTCTCTATTTTTCTCCAGATCTCATCCTCGTTTCGAGACTCAACTCTTGTTTCGCAGCCTTCAAGAAGCCACTACACATACAGCGAGTGGGCGTCAAGTCTTCTATTCCTCAGACTCCCCCTGGACATAGTCGATCATTTTATCATTGCACTTACCAAAGTTCATGCTGCATCCTGTCTGCAATATTTTTTCTTAAATGAGACTGACAAACAATTCTGTGGGTGAGAAGCCACGTTTTGTTATCTTCGAGTTATCTGATGTTCTTTCTGTCATGCTTTACAAATAGTAAGCATTTAGTACCTGTTGTTGAAGTTACAGAACTGAACTTATTTATCCTTC
Organism: Taxidea taxus jeffersonii; assembly: GCA_003697995.1. Taxonomy (NCBI): domain Eukaryota; kingdom Metazoa; phylum Chordata; class Mammalia; order Carnivora; family Mustelidae; genus Taxidea; species Taxidea taxus. Next base: position 16,829 of record RCUC01138860.1, on the reverse strand, counting down.
AACTATTTACCCCACAAATATTTACTGGATACCTTATGAGCCAGGCACAGTCATAGGCTCTGGGGATACAGTGTTAACAAAACTAATATTCATCTCTATGATCTATTGGAGGTTATAATAAAGAAATAGGAAAACTATTTACTATATTTGATTCTGATGATGATCACTTTATAGCAAAATAAAATAAAAACCAGATCTGAGATGTGTACAATCCCAAGGCAAAGAAAGGTTTGCAATTTTTTTTTAATTTTATTTACTTGACAGATAGAGATCACAAGCAGGCAGAGAGGCAGGCAGAGAAAGAGAGAGGAAGGTAAGCAGGCTCCCTGCTGAACAGAAAGCCCGATTTGGGGCTCGATTCCAGGACCCTGGGATCATGACCTGAGCCGAAGGCAGAGGCTTTAACCCGCTGAGCCACCCAGGCACCCCAGGTTTGCGATTTTAAATTGACAGGTCAGGGAAGGCCCAAGTGAGAAAAATTCATAAGGCAGAATTGGTGATACAAGATAATGACCACTTACAGAGTAACAGCTATGCGCAAATACATCATCAGGTACTGTTAAATACTGAAATCTAAACAAGACATGCTTCTTATCCTTGAGATCCTTCAAGTCTTGTAACAGAGAAGGTACAGGCACAAATAACTTATACACGGCAGGAGACAAGGAGTCTTGCCGAAGAGACTTAAATGTCTCATCAGAGAAGAGACACAAGGAAGAACTTCCAGGAGCTGATGACATTTGAAACAGATGCGAAAGAAGGGGCATGGTGTATGCAGGTCAAAGGGTGGGGATGGCGATTGGAAGAGTAGGACCCTTGAATGTAAAGATGCTAGATTAAAATTCTAGGAAAAGGAGTAATCCAGACCAGGAAACCCTTCTCCCAGGTCTCCTGTTATCACACAGCAGCCCAGTAAGTGATTAGAGTATCTGCCTAACTCCAGAAGAGGCTTCATTTCACGTTTATTGATTCATTTACCTTTGATTGGCACTCACTCCAAAGCAGTTACTGTGCTGGGCACTGAGAAAAAGTCATTTAAGATTTAGGCCTTTTGAAGAGATCGGCAGTTCACGTAAGATTCCCAGGTCGGGGAATCCCTGAACCCATTTTCACTGTGCCTAATTAGAAAAGTTTTCTTGACTGTAAAATATACACAGCCTTGTGGAAACTTGGAAAACATAAAAAATTATAAAGAAAAAATAAAACAATCCTACCACCCAGAGAGTTTCTATTAATTTTAAGATTATTTCCTTTCAGTGATTTTCTTTTCTTTTCTTTTTTTTGTAAGTAATCTCTACTCCCAATGTGGAGCTTGAACTCACAACTTTGAGATAAAGGGTCACATGCTCTACCAACAGAGCCAGCCAGGCAGCCCGTCTTCTAGTGATATTTTGCAATCTCTCTCTTCTCTTCCTTACGAAATATAATAAACACTAAGATGTATAAATGAGAATACATATACATGTGTTTGTGCTTCAGGTGCTTTTAATTTAATATTATCTTATAGGTCTTCTCTTATGTTATCAAAAATCTGGGAAAATATAAATCTAATAGCTATGCAATATTGCATTGTATTTACTCTGCCATTAGATATTTAAGTTGCTTCAAATACAGTATTTTTGCTATTATAAATATCTGCAATAAATATATTTACAGATACATATTTGTTTCATTAAAAGAAACAAGTCTTAGGACTCTTAATCTCACAAACAAACTGAGGGTTGCTGGGGGGTGGGGGGCCGGGAGAAGGTGGTGGGGTTATGGACATGGGGGAGGATATGTGCTATGGTGGTGCTGTGAAGTGTGTAAACCTGGCGATTCACAGACCTGTACCCCTGAGGCTAACAATACATTATATGTTTATAAAAAAAAAAAAAAAAGAAAAGAAACACTTAGAAGTGGACTTAGTAGGTCAAAGAGAACACGCATATTTTCAAAAGGCTTGAGTTTTAAAGAACAAATAGAAACAAACTAATAGGAAAGGGAAGGCAGTGTTGGCACCAGGAAGAGGATGGACAAAGATTCATGGGCAGAGAACAGTACAATAGCTTCCAGGAACTTCAAGTAATTTGGTGAGGTGAGATCAAAGGGGTGTGTACATTGGGCTGAGGGAGTGGCTGAACCGAGATGAAGCTCAAGAGACGGACAAGAACCACATCATAAATAGTCTTAAAAGCTGCATTGCAGGGATTTGACTCCATCGTGGAGGTAGTTATGAGAAACCCTGAAGCATTTTAAGCAAAAGAGGAACATGGTCAAATCTGTGATTTAGAGAGGCCACACTTATGGCAAAGATAGATGGGGATACACTGAAGCAGAAAAGATGCCCTTGAGAGCTCCTATAATATCCAGGAGCAAAGTAAGAATGGCCCGAAGCAAGGCGTCAGTAATGTATAAAAAGGGATACGTACAAAGGATATTAAACCGCTTGAATGTACAAAATACGGTGACTGATTTCAAAGACAGTGAAGTACCTCCATCAGGGAGAACTGTAGTTGACTCTTCCCATTTGAGATGGACTGGTATAAGTTCAAGATGGAGTCTACATGTCCTTCATGTTAAATATCCTCTTTACGTTTTCCCCCAAAATGTCAACACCTATCTGTGTTCCCACTTACTTCTGACAGATGATGTGTCGTCAGTACCTTAAAGTTTTGTCTCTAAACGAACCTAGGTTTTCCTTTTGTACATCTAAGGACATGATGGCTTCACGAGCGGTCTAGCAAAGAGAGAGGCTGAACCACACACTGGGGCGGGTCACAACAGGGACAGGAGGCAGGTGGGCCCTGATGGATATTTAGACAAACCCGCATGCCCTAAGGTCATCTTACGCAGAGCATACAGTCTTACATAAAAAATACAGTAGTATGATTTTAAATGGTATTACTTTTTTTTTTTTTTAATTTGTCAGAGAGAGAGGGAGAGAGAGCGAATGAGCACAGGCAGACAGAGTGGCAGGTAGAGGCCGAGGGAGAAGCAGGCTCCCTGCTGAGCAAGGAGCCCGATGTGGGACTGGATCCCAGGACGCTGGGATCATGACCTAAGCCGAAGGCAGACGCTTAACCAACTGAGCCACCCAGGCGTCCCAAAATGGTATTACTTTTCTTTGGACCCACCTCTATACTACTCATGCTAGGATTTCATCTACCTGGTACATGCATGTCCTAATTCAGATCTATTGTTTTCCTTTCCTCTTCTCCTGGCAATACTATGGTTCTTAGAATCCAACAGTACCCACCAGAGGGGACAGGAGCCACCCAAGATGGAAATGTGCAGGAGTAAACAGGGCACACTTATTCAACAAACATTACTATACTTATCATACTGGAGACAGACTGTCCCCTGAGATGGGCAGGTCTCCAGAAAAAAAGTCCCTCACTCTATCTCTATACCTTTTCTAATTAGCACTTACGGGTGGAAGGACCTAATCTGAACCATTACATGTTGCAAATTAAGTTTGTGCAAACAGGATTCAAAACTAAATTGCTGAGTCACATCTTTTTTTACTCCTCCATCTATTTGCACAGTTTTGGTTATAATTTGCCTATATAGGGAAAATACGTATATATAGATAAACTTAATGAAGTATATACATATGAGTGTATATGTATACATACACATGTACTTCATGAAGAATATATAGAGAATATAAATTTACATATATTTATTTATACATACATATGAAATTGTCCACCTACTATAGCTTCCCGCTTCCATTAGTCAGAGGACATGTGTATTTCTAGATTGAATAACCAAAAAACAAACAAACAAAACAAAACACTTTAAAATTGAATCTGGGAAATCCAAAGAGACCCAGCAACTTCTGTAAATGTGCAGAAGATCCAAATATATGCTGACCTATATGTAAGACCTATCAGAGTTACAATGAAACACAAACAAGAGAAATAGAGTCAAAACATTTCATGAATGTCTCAACTTTTTTTTAAACATTTTATTTATTTGACAGACAGAGATCACAAGTAGGCAGAGAGGCAGGCAGAGAGAGAGAGCAGGAAGCAGACTCCCTGCTGAGCAGAGAGCCCAATGCTCCATCCCAGGACCCTGAGAGCATGATCTGAGCTGAAGGCAGAGGCTTAACTCACTGAGCCACCCAGAAGCCCCTGTCCCAACATTTTTTTTACGGCAGTGAATTCCAATGGGATATCCCAAACAAAGCTGCTCTTTACTCTAATAGTTGGTCGATTAATCAAAAAGGTGAATTAAAGTAAAAAACAATGACTTAAATGTGTAATTTTAAAATAAAATACATAAATATGTGTATTCACCAATCATTTGACAAGGCCAATGCCTGTTTCAGCTCTTATATACAGCACACATAAGTCAAGCTGATTCCTAGTTAGGCATTCTTTAATGCCAATTAAACTTACACAACCACTACTACATGCACAATTTTTTTTCTTCTACAGTTCTCTCACCTGCCTAATTTGATAGAAATATTTTGGAAAATATATTTTCCCCAGCATTTCACTAAGTCTCCCAGAAACAACTCTCCTTACACAGACATGTAACACTAATTTACATAATATTTAATCAAAATACTTAAGTCCAACTATCTCAGCAAGTTTGAGCACAACTAAAGTTTATTCTTGTAAGTACCCAATAGCCAGTGGGAGTATATGTGAGCATGCCAAAGAGTAAGCTACCAGCTGCAGACAGCCAATGCATCATGAGCATCAGTCTGACTGTTCCACAGCACGAGAGACTGTCTGGGAACCCAGAAAAGAACTTAACTGGCTTATAGTAAAGAAAGTTTCTGCCACATAAACAATGAATTTTGGAACACTGAAAAAATAAAATAAAATACTTTTTAAAAAAGTTTCTGCCAGGGGCGCCTGGGTGGCTCAGTGGGTTAAAGCCTCTGCCTTCGGCTCAGGTCATGATCCCAGCATCCTGGGATCGAGCCCCACATCTGGCTCTCTGCTTGGCAGGGAGCCTGCTTCCTCCTCTCTCTGTGCCTACCTCTCTGCCTACTTGTGATCTTTGTCTGTCAAATAAATAAATAAAATCTTTAAAGAAAAAAAAAAGTTTCTGCCATAAATAGAAATTATTTAATGACACATACAGTTGTCCTATGAGACTAATTAGTTAGTTACAGCTGTAATAATGTTACAGAACAAAACACCTAAATCCAATGGCATACAATAATAAGCATCTTATTCCTCATGCTCATGAGTACCCCTAAGTCAGCTTTGATCAAGACAGGTGAGCACCCCTGACTCAAGCTTTGGGTCAGCTAAGCCTGATTCCTCCCTATAGACTGGGCTGGGTCTCATCTACACATACCTACTCATGCACCCAGTCACCAAGAGGAAGTATCTATCCAAGGGGAAGTTCTGCTCATGGTGATGGCAAAGCATAAGAGATTGTACAAGCCCCTTCTTGACACATCATGGATAACACACCATGAATTCCACTGGCCAACAGAAGGTACATGACCATACTACTTCTCAAGGACAGGTAGCAGACACCACCAACACTGAGGTCAAAACAAGTCATATGGCCAAGTCTGAGACTGAGAAAATATACTTCTGTGGAGATGAGGGAAGGGTGTGGATATTTTCAGCAATAATCCAATCTATCACACAGACCAAAGTGAAATACTGACGTAGGATCTTGAGAATGTTAAAATTCTGGTAAAACTTGATTTTCAAAGTCAATTTTAGCTCTTTCTATGATGTTACAATTTTGTGACTACGCTAATAAAAATGTACTGCTAGATTAATTGATAATGTTGATAGAAATAAAAATGACTAGTGTTTCAGATATTGTTTTATTAAAAGTCTGAGTTAAAGAAAATATTTTTGTTCAGAACTAGCTGCCCATGCAGATTTGAGCACAGGGAACTACAATTTTTCAGAAAAAAATACTCTATTCTATTCTATTCAAAGTAGTCTCCTCTTCACATTCAAAACTTAATTTAATGAGATATGGGGTTCTTTTTGAAAACACTGCTACTTTATATGTATCACATACCTATGACATCATGAACCTATGACAAACTATGCACTCTCAAATTTGGTTCACATTTTATTTTTTTTTAATTTTATTTATTTATTTGTTAGAGAGAGAGAGAGAGAGCACAGGCAGACAGAGTGGTAGGCAGAGGCAGAGGGAGAAGCAGGCTCCCTGCGGAGCAAGGAGCCCAATGTGGGACTCGATCCCAGGATGCTGGGATCATGACCTGAGCCAAAGGCAGCTGCTTAACCAACTGAGCCACCCAGGCATCCCTTGGCTCACATTTTAATCATGAAAATATTCTAAAGATGGGACACCCAATTCAACTTCTTCATTTTATGTTAAGAAGGTTACTAAAAAACTGGCATTAGGAAATTTTATTAAAAGTTTGTTATTAATAAGCATAAATGTACATAAATCTCAATTTTAAGAATCATTATCATCAAAACAAACATTTAAGGGCATTTCTTACTTTATGCAGCATACGTGCTCCTGAAAAAATAAAACAACTGATTAGTAGATAAATAATAAATTGGTGGCACAGAGGTGCTGTCTTCCAAAGTGAGGAAAAGCAGGGATTTGGGATACACGATGAAGGTAGGAATCAAGTTGGATTTTGGAGGGTATATAGGTTTTGATAAAGTGAAGAATAAGAAATACATTCTGGAAAAGCTGGAGAAAGGGAGTCAAAACTAAATATCATGCAAAGAAGAAGAAGCATGGTGTGTTTGCCAATCGGTGGAACCAAAGATGAACAGGGAAGCTTGTAGGCATTTAGGAAAAAAAAACAAAAATAAAAGACTGAATACGGAGATTGAGGTCAATTATGGCAGCATTTGAAATCCAGTCACAGCAGATTGAATTTGATATGGTGAGGAAGTTAAATGTTGAGGGGCACCTTGGTGGCTCAGTTGGTTAAACATCTGGCTCTTGATTTCAGTTCAGGTCATGATCTCAGGACTCTGGAATCAAGCCCTGCATCAGGCTCTGTTTGGCAGCAAGTCCACTTGCTTCTCTCTCTCTCCCTAATTCCCCTCCCCCCCCAATCACACTCCTTTGCTCTCTCTCTCTAAAATAAATAAACAGGGGTGCCTGGGTGGCTCAGTGGGTTAAAGCCTCTGCCTTCGGCTCAGGTCATAATCCCAGGGTCCTGGGATTGAGCCCCACATTAGGCTCTCTGCTCAGCGGCGAGCCTGCTTCCCCACCCCCCCACCCACTCTGCCTGCCTCTCTGCCTATTTGTGATCTCTCTCTGTCAAATAAATAAATAAAATCTTTAAAAAAAATAAAATAAAATAAACAAATCTTTAAAAAAAAAAAGAAAGTTAAATGTTGAAAGTGACTGAAGGTAAAAAGTTTCATGGATGGATTGCTAGGAAGAAAGAATGAAGTTAAGACTTGGGGAGGGCGATGGCCTAATGCAGCATGAAATCAGGAAAGGAGGGTCTGGTCTAGTATTATAGCACTCTTCCTGGACAGATGGAGAGATGGAAAGGCTCCTGCTTGCAGGGTGGCACCCGGAAGACTGGGGCAGCGAGGACTTAGAAATCATGGCCTATCCTACAACACAAGTTCCCTCTTATCATTGCCATGTCTATGCATATTGCATTAAATACCTGATATACACACTAAGATATGCAAGTAACCATCACATACATGTGCAAATGACTGTTTGAAAGATGTCTCTTAACACTCTTCATTTACAAAGCTTGTCATATGTCTTTCATATGGATCTAAGGGCTTCCTTCCAACAGCTGTGAAAATCTCTTTATATTAAACACTCATAAAAGCACATAGCATAGCAAGATAAACATCTAAGAAAGGCTAGACAAAGTGGGTGCTTACGGAATCATCAGAAAGGTCAAGAACTCAGTGTTCTATTTTCCTCTGGGTTTAAAGAAATGAGTAAAATTAGATTGTCACAATGATATTAAGATCAATATACTATATAGTTCTGTCCCTAAACTGGTAAAGAAAGCACAGAAATCTAATGAAATAATATAAAGATTTTTACTAAATATTAAATACTTAGTAATATGTTATAATATATATTATAATGTATATTATATTGTAATATAGCAAAATATTTTTAAAAATATATGTACACTCTTCACCAAAATATTTTCTAGAACACATCCTGTATAGTTCAATTATTTAAGAATGCTTTATAACTGAGATCTCATATTAACAGAAGATGAGAATTGAAAAGAAACCTGAAGTGCTCAAGTAAATGTTTCTAAAGTGCTAAAAAATCTGGGTCTCTAACTTTAAACCTAACATTTGTAGTCTATCTCATTGCAATTACTTCCAATACTATTTAATTTCTTAGAAAACTCCCCTCTGTAGTAATAATTCAAAATCAAACATTAGTGACCCCTCAAGTTATTAGAAAATTGTAATTGAAGACCGAATACAAGGTTTTACTGTATTATGATAACAACAAAAAGAGCTACTTTGTGAAATAACAGAAAATACATACATTGGTCTCTGGCACTGCTCCCTAGCACAGCACTCTTACAACCCTTCTTTCTAACTTCCTAAGTGACCAGAACACAAAGAATATCTTTGGTTCTACTATTTGGTCTTTGGCCCCGGTTCCTGACATAGAACTTCTAAATACTTTGTAACTGTGATAGGGTAGTAGGGTGTCTTTTGTTCTAAGAAGGTAAATCTTGGTGGATTCCTGGATGGCTTCTGGCTGGTCAACAAAGAAATTAAGCCATGATTAGAATCTTGAAATTGACCACCCCAAACCCCCGGCATCCTCCAGGAAGTGAAGAAAGACTGGAGCTGAGTTAATGATTCATCATGCCTACCTGGTAAAGCCTCCATAAAAATCCCCCCAGTATGGGGTTTGGAGAGCTTCCAGCTTGGTGAACACATGGAGGTTCTGGGAAGATGGTGTACCTAGAGAAGGCATGGGAGTGCCATGTCCCTTCCCACAATCCTGCCTATGCATCCCTTCCATCTGGATGTTCATCTGTATCCTTTATATTCTTTATTATCTAATAAACCAGTAAACACAAGTACATAGTTCTCTGAGTTATTCTAAAAAAATTATGGAACCCAAGGAAGGGGTCATGGGACCCCTGATTTATATAGCCAGTAGATCAGGACAGGTGACAACCTGAGACTTATAATCAGCACCTAAAGAGTGGACTGTCCTGTGGCACTGAGTCCTTCAATCAGCATTCAAACTGAATTGTAAGATACCCAGCTTGGTGTTGGAGAATGACGTGATGAGTGGAAATCCCACACATCTGGTGTCAGAAGTGAAGTGGAGGGCAGTAGTCATGTGAAGGTAAAGGAAAGCAGGGAGAGTGTTTTTTGAGATTGTTTTCCAAAAAAAGAAAGACAAATCTTAATTATTCTCAATCATTTCTCTATCTATAATCATGATCTAGATTATGCATGTGAAGAAAAGATATTAAAAGAAATGTGAAATTTCAAGAATTTTAGTGTCCAAGAAAGATAATGGGAGTACAACTGATTAAAGTAATAATGAAAGTTTTAGAAATACTGAGGCCTGATTTTTTAATAAGGAAGCTGAGAAATACCATCATAATTTTCATTAAATTTTTGATAATGGTAGACATTTCATTATGGGCTATAAAAACCAATGTGTCAAGCTATGCACTAACTTGCAACCTGCTGATAGCAGACCCCTCATAAAGTCGGTTTATTATACCAGAAATGTTCTAATAAACATAATCATATTCTACAAATCAAGCAACTTTGTGTGCTAGCTTCCATCAGCTCAGAAGAATAATAATGTCTAAAGCAAATGAGGGAATGAAGGCTTTGTTTTTTGCCCTCTGTAGAATAACAGGGTCTAAGAGACTCAAAGCCCCATGTAAGCATTTACTTAATCCTCAGAAATCTCCTCTGGTTACAGAGCTTTAAAGTCTTCCCCTAATTTTGTCCTATAGGCCTTTCTGTTCTTCCTCTTTCACCATCTTCTAGACCCTCTGACTTTCATTTCATTTTACACAGAGGCTCCATAACAACTTCATTTGCCGGCTTTTAAATTATTTTGATAAAGTGTATGATATTATACAGTTATTACAACTAGGACCACAAGAAACATTATCAGATCAATATTACCATCTCCCATTAAGTGGCGATTCAGTGTGTCAGTAATTTCCTTTCATTGCACTTCAAATCTTAAAATACCCAAGATCTTTTTTATTATGTCCTCTATGATCCCTGCAGGCTCAGAATGTTACAGAATCCGGAAGCTGGGGGTGGGGAATGAGCTGAGAGGGAGATGAAGGAGAAGGTCTTAATAGGACTGCTACGAAGATGTTGAAGAAGTAATATTATTTTTCCCCAAAAGCAGAAATGATTTCAAAGACAGAATATACAAGTTCTCTATAAACAAATAAAACACATTAATATAAATGAAGAGCATAAACTACATGAGGTAAATGTAGTTAGTATATAATTTTGGAAAACACAACATTGGACATCAGACTCTGACTTTACAGATACTATTGTTTGGGAAGGGATTTCATTAAGTAAAACTGAGGATTGATTTTAAAAAATATATATATAAGTAGTGGTATGGGGGCACCAAGCAATGGCATGTCAATAGAAGGTGAGGTGTGAAAATCTGATGAATCTGTGGGGTGGGATTCCCCTGTTTCCCCGTGACAAACACAACACTGGACAAGATGCGGGTCAGATATCCATCTGGCAGTCAGAAGGTTTGTAGATGAATGGTTTACTTGGCTCAACAGACCTTACTTTTACAAAAGGTCTATCAGGCTTTCTTGGCAATCCTTTCCTTAATAAGGTTGTCCAAGGTCATGGACGAGAACAGAAGTGAAAAGGCCTGGGGATGACCCTTTCTTTCACATTTGAGTCATTTGGAGCACATTTTCCCTTGGTTATTCAATCCCATAGGACTTGTGTGCCTCAAATTATCTTTAGATTATTTGATCAGCTCTCCCAAGGAGTCACTGTCCTTTGCATGCATGTCTTCCATGCAGCCCCCTTTCCCCATTCTTTCTATCCCCCGTCTGTGGTATCAGACATCCCCATCCCTTAAACACCCACTGCCTTGTGCTTCTTTTTTTCTTCTGGCCTAAATTAGATTCTGTCTCTTATGTTAGTTATTTTCATATTTATTAATTAAGAGCTCCTTAAGCACATGATCCATGTCTCATTCATCTTTCCAGTTGCTATCACTACTACTACTCAGTAACTCACAAAATGTCACACATGTATTAGGGACTCAGAAAATAGTTCAGTCATGCCAGGGGAATGCAAAGTTTATGCTAGAACACAGAATACTTAACCAGAAAGTTGGCACAGACTTACCTGTTAGATTTCTATGCTGCTTGGTGATCTGCAACCAAGTGGGACTCCCACAGAAGCAAAGCACAATGAACAATAGCAACCTTCCCGCCAATTTCCCCTTTAATGTCTTTTCAGTGACTTCACTGCTCCTTCCCAACATCACCTTCACATCTGGCATGTGCAGGAATTTAGAACATCAATAAAAGAGCTCTCTTTGATGAATAAGCCACAGATTTTTCCTTCTGCAACCATAGGGAAGTAAGGTGGAGGACAGTGGCTCCTTGGGAGAGCTGATCTAAATCCTCATACAGCCCTATAACAAAACAGATTCAGTCTCGTGGTAAACCACTCCCAACCCAAGAGAGAACTAAAAGGAATCAGTATACATTTATTCCAAGAATTGTTGCTCACAGGTTTAAAAAATGGGACAACAGTTTTGCAACATAAAGTAAATCTACTTCCAAAATGGGTACCTAGAAGAAGACAGAAAAAGCCAAGTTACATTAAAAAGATTAATGAGATCTGGAAAAATAGTTTCTTCAGATGAATGGAGCAAATCCAATTCACTCAGCGCAGCATATCAAAGGGAACTGTTAACCTCTCTCTTTAAAGGATAAATCACAAGAGCCATAAAAACCAAGAGGTAAATACAGTCATCCTGTGTTTATTGAGCAGCTTCTATATGCCAAGTATTATTCTGGGCCCTGAGGGTACAGCAGTGAATACAATAGACAGATTCCCTGCCTCCAAGGCCAGGAAATTCTTGTGATGAAGGACAGAGTAGAATACCTAAACATGATCAGTTAAAGTATAGAAATGTACCTGAAGAAAAGGAAATAGGACCATGCTAAGGAAGAGGAAGCAGAAGCATCACCAGAGACAAAGGTCATAGGATAGGACATTTGGGAAGTTTAGGGTACATAGAGAAGACCACTGTATCACAATAACCAAAGGGACAATGGAAGGAGATGAAATCAGAGAGATATACAGGGGCCAGGTTGGATAGAACCTTGAGGCTATTGTAAGGAGTTTAAATTTTAGACAGCAGGGAGCCACTGGAAGGCCTTAAGCAAGAGAGTGATGTGGCTGATAAGCACTCTGGCTCAGGGTGGGAGATGGACAATAAAAGTGCAAGACTGGAAGCAGGTAGTCTACACCTCCATTGGAGCCATGTCAACTGCCCAGGAGAGAGACACATGTTGGCTTGAACAGGGGTTGTGACAGCAGAGATGGTGAGAAGTGGTTAGGTTTGGGATATAATTTGGAAGTAAAACAGATAGGACTTGCTAATGGGTTGGATATGGGAAATGAAGGAAAGAGAGGAATTGAGGATGACATCTAGAGTTTTAGCCTGAGGACTGGGTGGATGGTGCCATTTATGGAGACTGGGAGCACAAGTGAAAGTAGGTTTCAGAATGGTGATGGAGAGAACATTAGTTCTCTTTAGACATGTATGTATATGATATCCCTTAGACATCCAATTGGAGGTCAAGTGGATCTATCAGCTTAAGAGTAACTAACCTGTAGATGGAATTAAAACCAATGGACTAAATGATATCAGTAGAAGTAAGGAAAGAGAATGTAGACAAAGAAAGAAGATCCAAGTTGAAGACTTGAGATACCCTCAATATTTACAAGTGGGTATGAGGGTCAGTAAAGGCCAGAATTAAGGCCTCCTCAGAATGGCCCAGTAAGATGGGAGGAAAACTAGGGCAGGATAAAGTAACTCAAGACCAGAAGTCAAAGTGTTTCTAGATGAAGGAAGCAATCATCTATCCCAAATGCTACTGAGAAATCTCACTCCCTCTGGCAGCTTAGAATCAATAAGATGTCATCAATCACCTGGAGAAAAAGAGCCTTAATGGAGAAAAAAGTGGCCACACCCAAAGTAGCCAGTGAACATCTTATTCCTCAGATGGTTCCACCATCAATTATTTCTGAACGGTCGAAACCAATAATAACACACGTGAAAAGAAGTGGACTTTGGGGCACCTGGGTGGCTCAGTCAATTGGGCATCTGCTTTTGGCTGGGGTCATGATGCCAGGGTCCCAGGATTGAGCCCCTCCAGGAGCCCCACAGCAGGTCCCTACTCAGCAGGGAGCCTGATTCTCCCTCTCCTTCTCCCCTTGTGCTCTCACATGGGCTCTCACAAATAAAATCTTAAAAAAAAAAAAAAAAAGGAAGAAGAAGTGGACTTCAATAGATAGCAAGAAGATGTATTCTCCCGTGGCAATAGAGGATGTAAGGTAGAACACTCCTCTAGGCCCAACTTCCCTGCTGGGCTGCCAAATGGGGGGGGGAGGGGCACAATGAGTACACTGGAGTCAAGAGAACAGAGTTCATTCGTGGGTTTGTTTGTTTGTTTTTTCTGAAAATCATCTTCTTCATTGTTGATATAATGGTAGTCAACATGAACTATATACACATGAATTAGGAAGAAGGTGGGTAAATATTTCATAACCCAAGAGTGCTTGATAAACTGCACAGGCCCAGTCCTTGCATCCCCCCTTTCACTATCACTTCTAACGAGAAATCCACTTCACCTAGTTTCCATCCTCTGACTTCATGCCATAGGCCCTTCTGACAAATAACTCAAAGATTAACTGAAGAGCACCAAGTTCTGTTTGTTCAAATGATATGACCCAGATTCATGTTTTCATGGGATAATGAATAAGATCAAGAAAACAAAAAGGAGATAATGTCCACTCTTTTCTAAATATTCTGTGAAAAGAATAGGGAGGGGTTTCACCCAGTACATATGTACCTATAGATCAGAAGACAGACTGAAATGATATGAATTCAGGGCACCTTGGCGTGGATGGGGGCTAACCAGCCAGGCAAAAGAGGGTTTCCCACTCATTAAAACCATGTGTCTCCCAGCTCCCATGGCGCTTCTGGAATCTGTCAACATTGTGAGTCACATCATAACGATAAGGAAATGTTTTTAACTTAACTTATGACCTTCAGTTTAATGAATCCTCTAATTCTACCAGTTCAACTGTTGAATAATTCAACAAACAGTCTTCTGACCCAAGGCAATTTAAGATATGGTGGTATTTTTGCTGTGAGATAAAGAGGGAAAAAAGAGCTGATTCTGCTTCCTGTTCTAGCTCATCATGTTAAAAACACCTGAATACAACTATTTTTTAAATTTTTCCCATGCAGAGTAAAAGGCTGAAGTGGAAAAAAAATAACAGTTTCAAACCACAGTCTCTCTCTACTGTAACCAAAATCTCCCTTAAAAATGTCTTCTCTTTCTTCTCTACTCCCCCCCTCCTTAAAAGGAAGAAAATTGCAAGTTGGAACACTCTTCACCAAGGGGTATAGTTTATGCATGTTTCTAAATGCCAGAAATTTCTGAAGCCAAGAGTAACTTATATTTTAGTCATTTCTGTACAAATGCCTGGGGAAATATGTAACACATTAATCAGGGTAACCGCAATTGCATACTTACCATCTGAACGGAAAAGAAATAAACACAGAAGAGTGACCAGAGATTAAAATTGAGTTAGTGATGGGTCTGAAAGTTCAATGAGCTTCTATGCAAAGAACCAAACTTTTTTACAAAGGGGCAAGAGAATTGTGAAATTATAGTCTCAAGGAAAATCATTTTTACTTTTTAAGAAATCAAGAAAAGGAATTCTACACGAATCTCTTTTACAATTGGCATGTATGTTCAAACTCTTCCAAGTTAAGTAGTATGATGTATTGAAAATATCACTGCTTAGGGGATTAAGAGTCCTAGGTTCTAGTCCCTTCTCTTTATCACTAACTAGCCAAATGGCCTTTACTTGGGTAGTGGAAAGAGCATGAGCATGGGCACTAGACAGATCTAAATTTAAAACTCTCTTCTGTGTGCTATGTTTCCCTGGGCAAGCTCCTTAACTCTCTGAATGTCAGTGTTCCCACATGTGAAATGGGGATAATACTTATCACTCAGGGCTAGGATTAAATAAGTTAATGATCTGAAAGTGATTAGCACAGAGGTTGTACCAGAATTTCTTCCTCTTCCCTTTGTTTTTCTGAACTAATTAGTTTCTGTGTGTGTGTGTATTTGTTTTTAATGAGGGATTTAGGGCAGATAACTAAACTCCCTTTATACTCTAAAAGCCCATGTGCTCACTTAGGCTGCACATATATATTCTAAAAGCTCTTAATGGTAGTAATGTACACTGAAGGAAGAAGGAGCTGAAGCTTCAGTCATCTAAACAACTGCAGAAAGTGCTACTCCTCATTGAATCTGAAGACCCAGCTCCCCAGATCCTAACAAATAAATGCTCATATATGTTATTCTACAAAGGACATACACATGTGCAGTTCCAGAAAGGAGATTTTCACAGACATGGGTTCCTTAAGAATTTTAGGATGCTAGCCTAAAAAAGCAATATCTCCAAACAAGTCATATTAAGTGATGGCTTCTGTTGAGAGTGTCAGAATTAAACATGACTTTTTTTTACTTTCTTTTGATGTACTTATAGGTAAAACTATGTTTTAGCCATTAATCAGAAGATACAAAAAATGGACAATAGATAAGAGGTCTGACTAATAGATCTAGTCCTTTGGGATCATTTCCCATCTCCATCACTGCTTTTTCCCATATGTTCAAACCCTTTGGTTCTTCATTCCTAAAAGCAATGATTCCCTAAGCTGCCTCCTCTCAGCCCAAGGACCCTCTCCAAACTCTGTGCACCTTTCAAGCAGCTGAGGGAACCTCCAGCACTGTGTGCTTGTTCCCCTGTCCTCAGTCGAAACAAATCCATTATTTCTTCTTATGCTTAAGGTTAATTCATTAGAACCAATTAACTAATTAGATTTCTAGTAGGAGATTTCAGCATTTACATAGAAACTCTTCACAATCATGAAGGAAGGTCCCTATAATGACATTGTGTACACTGTTTCCATCTTTGAGGAGTATAGATGTGTATTGTCCCATTTCTTCTATCCTGAATACCAAATAATATGATAAACTCAGAGATGCCAAGTAGGTTTCTTTTCCAGGAAATGTTTTCAATAAATGAGTTGGTATAAGGAGTTGGCATGGTGGGAATTGAGGGAGCAGCGGTGGGTGACAGGCATGGTGCTATCAGGCAGCCTTTCTACACCCAAGCAGGGCTAAGGCAAAGTCCAAAGTTCTCGTAGCAGGTCTCCATCAGACAGGCCAGCATGGGGACACATGCCATTTGCTCATGGAATACAACTCTGTGGACAGTGTGCCAGCATTAACAGAGAGTTATGAACATGAATCACAGAGAATGAAAATCACCAGGTAAAATCAAAAAGAGGCTCCCAAAAGCATACCCGGAATTTCACATAGTGTCTCCATAAAACTTCTGGCAAAGAATCACTCAACAAGGGGTGCCTGGGTGGCTCCATCATTAAGCGTCTGCCTTTGGCTCCGGTCATGATTCCAGGGTCCCAGGATCAAGCCCCACATCAGGCTCCCTGTTCAGTGGGAAGCCTGCTTCTCTCACTCCCACTCTCTCTGCTTGTGTTCCCTCTCTTGCTATGTCTCTCTCGGTCAAATAAATAAATAAGATCTTAAAAAAAAAAAA
>ML103759.1:39284-70520 GCA_003697995.1 Taxidea taxus jeffersonii | reverse complement strand
ACAAATCAAAACCACAATGAGATACCACCTCACACCAGTCAGAATGGCTAAAATGAACAAGTCAGGAAATGACAGATGCTGGCGAGGATGTGGAGAAAGGGGAACCCTCCTACACTGTTGGTGGGAATGCAAGCTGGTGCAACCACTCTGGAAAACAGCATGGAGGTTCCTCAAAAAATTGAAAATAGAGCTACCTTATGACCCAGCAATTGCACTACTGGGTATCTATCCTAAAGATACAAACGTAGTGATCCAAAGGGGCACGTGTACCCGAATGTTTATAGCAGCAATGTCCACGATAGCCAAGTTATGGAAAGAACCTAGATGTCCATCAAGAGATGAATGGATAAAGAAGAGGTGGTATATATATACGATGGAATACTATGCAGCCATCAAAAGAAATGAAATCTTACCATTTGCGACGACATGATGGAACTAGAGCATATTATGCTTAGCGAAATAAGTCAACTGGAGAAAGACAACTATCACATGATCTCCCTGATATGAGGAAGTGGAGATGCAATGGGGGTGGGAGTTAAGGTGGTCGGAAAAGTAAAAATGAAACAAGATGGGATCGGGAGGGAGACAAACCAAAAGAGACTCTTAATGTCATAAAACAAATGAGGGGGGTGGGGGAGGAAAGGGGTGGGGAGAGGGTGGTGGGGTTACAATATATGTTTAAACAAAGCTTAAATAAGAGCACTTGTCCATATTCTAATCCCCAGAACCCATAAATATGTTACTTTACACGGCAAAGGGGACTTTTAGATGTGATTAAATTAAGTATTTTTAACAGGAGATTATCCTGGCTGCAATGTAATCACAAAGGAATTTACATGAGAAAGGGAAGAAGAACAGGTCAGAGAAGGAGATGTGAGAATGAAAGACCACGATGTTACAGTATGATATCATGAATCAAGGACAGTGGACAACCTCTACAAGATGGAAAAAGGCAGGAAAATGAATTGTCTCAGAGCCTCTGAAAGAAATGCAACTCAAATGACAACTCGATTTATGACTTTTTGCTTCCAGGACAGTGAGGTATTAAATTTATGTTTTTTTAAATTCATTATAAGTATTAATTTGTTCAGTAGCAAGATGATATTAACTCAAGTATCTACATTTCTTGGGCAATTTGTATAACCATATAAATTTTAAATTACATTTTCTGTTGGAATTTTGATGAGTATTGCATTGCATCTGTGGGTTCCATTGGAAACAACTAACATGTGTTCAAAATCATAAACAATTTAGTTGGAATTATCTTAATTTCTCTCAAAACTGTAGTTATTTTCTTATTGCTTGTAGCAATTTCTGAGCATTTTCATTTATTTTTAAAATGTCTATTTCATCTTCCTTATGGGATAGTATATCCTTGTCTTAAATTCTAGTTCTTCCTGTTTTCTTTTTAGCACTTTGAGATATAGTTTTCTTCTTTCCTGGGTTATATCATTATTTTTAAGAATTTAACTAGTGTAACTTTCTTTTTGAATATGACTTTCCTTCTTGCTTCTTGACTTCCTGAGAATTTCTTTAAATATAAATATATATATATATATATATATATATATATATATATATACATATGTGTATATATATATATAGCTCTGATGTGCTTATGTGTGGTTTTCTTTGAATATATTTTGCATTGGTTCATATGTCTTCTTAAATGTTTCACTTTATGTCTTGTAATAGGAAAATATTCCTCCTTTATCTCTTCAATTATTTTTTTGCCCCATTTAGCTCCTTCTTCTCCAATTATACATATATAAGATATCCTGTCCTCTATGTCTTTTATGTGTTCTTCTTTCCCTTTTTGTCTCAAAACAATTGTTCTTTTTTTTAACTCATCTATTTCCTTCTAGTATGCTTCTATAAAAATGAATTTATATCTAAATCAAATAAAAGTTATACTACAGGTATTTCACATCAGATTTCTTCTCAAATCTCCCATGTCTAATAACTCAGAGTATACTTTAACCAAGATAGACAGATATTTTAAATTTTATTAAAAATAATTGCATATCCTGTCCAGCCATTTCTCAGAATAAAATAATATGTTATAATAATTAGTCATATACTTAAAAATTGTTATAAAAAAGAAATGGTATATCTGGATGGCTCAGTGGGTTAAGCCTCTGTCATCAGCTCAGGTCATAATATCAGGGTACTGGGATCAAGCCCCACATCAGGCTCTCTGCTCAGTGGGGAGCCTGCTCCCCCCTCTCTCTCTGCCTGCTGCTCTTTCTGCTTGTGATCTCTCTCTGTCAAATAAATAAATAAAATCTTAAAAAAATTAAAAAAAGAAATGTTATAAAGAATGGCAATGCAACCCTAAGATATAATATTTAAGTCTGATTGAAAAAGAGTAGCTAGCATTTAAATATCTACTGGAACAGGAAAAGCATAATGGTTGCCATATCAATAAACATTTCTCAAATGAATACCTATTTTCCTAATTCAAAAACATAAAATATTTTAGCAAGGATGTTATAAGAAATTATTGGAATATTATGGAAACAGTAGGATAATAAACAATTTTGGGGCTCACTAAATACACTTTAATTTGAACTAGAGCTTTGGCAAATGATATAAGATTGTAGTAGATTGACCAGTAAATGGAGGTCAAGATATGCAAAAAGTAAACATATATTTCTGTTACAACCTCATCAGCACTTTTAAAAAAATTTCTCTTACTTCCCATAATAATAAATAAAAGAAATTTTCTTATCATAGACTATGAAATTCACTAATAAACTAATTTATTTTTTTTAAGATTTTATTTATTTATTTGAAAGACAGAGATCACACAAGTAGACAGAGAGGCAGGCAGAGAGGAGAGGAGAGAAGCAGGCTCCCTGCCGAGCAGAGAGCCGGATGTGGGACTCGATCCCAGCACCCTGGGATCATGACCCGAGCCGAAGGCAGTGGCTTAACCCACTGAGCCACCCAGGCGTCCCACTAATAAACTAATTTAATAAGCTAATAATTTCAATTAGATTTCTTGATTCTTTTTAATTAAATGAAGGACAAGATCTAAGTGACTTTTAGTAAGTTTTATACTAAAAAAAAGCAGCATGTTTTATTTTATATTTTGGAGGGGAAATTGTTTTATTACAACTTATACAAAGTAGCTGACTTTATTCTGTGGAATAAAATGTTCCTTTTGCCACCACACAACAATGTTTTCTGTGGAGCATTTTAATGGTAATACACTGCCTTCAAATAGGTTTATAAGAAATAATTTTAGAACTTGCTTTTTTTTTTTTAATTTATTTAAGTAATTTCCACCCCCAGTGTGGGGCTTGAACTCATGACCCTGTCACAAACTCTTCTGATTGAGCCAGCCAGGGCCCCAAATTTTAGAGATTTTAAGTGTATTTAGACTTGTACATTCTGAAGGCTTCCAACTGCTCTTAATTGATGGTAATGTCTCTGGAAACTAAACTACCAAAACAATAGGTAGACAGTGAATATAATCCAATTTTCCCTTTAAAAAGCATATATTAAAATGTATTATAGGTTTTCAACAGAGTTTTCTACTACAAAATACATAATAGTTATTTTTCTAAGTTTTTATTTAAGTTCCAGTTAGTTAATATATAGTATATTATTAGTTTCAGGTGTACCTTATAGTGATTTAGCACTTCCATAAAATGCCAAGGACTCATTATATGTATCCTCTTTAATCCCTATCTCCTATTTCACCCACTCCCCACATATTATTCTCTATAATTAAGAATATGTTTCTTGATTTTTTTATTTATTGTAGAGGAGTCAAGATGGCAGAGGAGTAGCAGGCTGAGATTACATCAAGTAGCAGGAGATCAGCTAGATAGTTTATCAAACCATTCCAAACACCTACAAATCCAACAGGAGATAGAAGAGAAGAAGAGCAGCAATTCTAGAAACAGAAAATCCACCACTTTCAGAAATGTAGGACCTGCAGAGAAATGAATCCAAAGCGACAGGAATACAGACCTCGAGGGGAGAGGCTGGCTCCCGGCAAGTGGCAGAGCAATGGAGCACAAAATCTGAACTTTTAAAAGTCTGCTCCACTGAGGGACATTGCTCCAGAGGCTAAGCAGGGCTGGAATTCTCTCGGGGACAACGTAGTCTCAGGTCCCGCAGGGCTGCAGAAGGATCAGGGGTGTCTGGGTGTCACAGAGCTCGCAGGTATTAGAGTAGGGAAGCTGCCTAGAGAGATGAAGCTGAAGAGTGAGCTCTCAATTTGGGATTACCTTAAACTGATCTGTGGCACAGTGAGACCACTGCTCTTTGGGGGACCCCAGAAGATCCAGGGACACCCCCCTGGAAGAGCACAGGGACATGTTGGGTTTGGAGACTCCAGGCGGAGCTGTGTGCCAGAGACAGAGATGCTGGGTCACAGGCTGGGTGAGCTTGGTGCATAGCCGGAGGCCAGGAAGATGGGAGCGATTGAGCACTCTTCTCCAAGAGTGCACTGAACAGTGGGGCCCTGAGTTCTCGGCTCCTCCAGCCTGGAGATTGGGAGGCCGCCATTTTCATTCCTGTCCTCCAGAACTCTATGGAAAGCATTCAGGGAACAAAAGCTCCCAAGAGCGACCTGGAGCAGATTACTTAGCCCAGCCCCTGGCAAGGGCAGTGCAATTCCGCCTCAGGGAAAGACACTGAGAATCACTACAACAGGCACCTCCCCCAGAAGATCAGGAAGAAATCCAGCCAGGACCAAACTCACTTATCAAGGGGAACAGTGGAATTCCAGAGGAGGAGAAAGCAAAGCAGGGAATTCATGGCTTTCTCCCCATGATTCTTTAGTCTTGCAAAGTTAGTTAATTCTTTATAATTTTATTTTTTTCTTATGTTAATTTTTTTAACTTTTACTCTTTCCATTTTTAACATTTTTACTAGTTTATCTTAACAATACCTTTCATAAAATATCTCTTTGAACCATCATTATAATAGTCATATTTTATCCTTCATTGCATCTAACTTTATTTTTTGTATACACATAGGTTTTTTCTTCTAATGGATTTTGGGTTGCAACTTCTTCTAATAGATGAAAACATACCCTAAATCTAGCACAGGGCTTTGTTCTAGTCTCCAGCCTGAACAAATTTTTTCCACTTTCTTTTTCTTTATACTTTCAACCAACTTATCTTATCAACTGCTATTTCAGAAATTTTTTTAAAGTTTCATCTGTACAGTCATATTCCATCACTTCATTGTGTTTACCCTTTTATTTTGTGTGTATATGTATATATTTGATAGAGATCACAAGTAGGCAGAGAGGTAGGTGGGGGTGGGGCATAACGGGCTCCCTGGTGAGTGGAGAGCCTGATGAGGGGCTTGATTCCAGGACCCTGAGACCATGACCTGAGCCAAAGGCAGAGGCTTTGTCCCACTAAGACACCCAGGTGCCCCATCTGCCAAGCATTTAAGGAAGAATTAATTCCTATTCTCCTGAAACTATTCCAAAAAATAGGAATGGAAGGAAAAATTCCAAAATAATTTCATGAGGCCAGCTTACCTTGATCCCAAAACCATACAAAGACCCCATAAAAAAGAGAATTACAAACCAATAGTCTTGATGAACACAGATGGGAAAATTCTCATCAAAATACTAGCCAATAGGATCCAACGGCCCATTAAAAGGATGATTCACCACGACCAAGTGGGATTTATTCCAGGGCTGCAAGGTTTGTTCAACATCTGCAAATCAATCAATGTGATACAATACATTAATGGAAGAAAGAACAAGAACCATATGATACTCTCAACAGATGCTGAAAAAGCATTTGACAAAGTACAGTATGCTTTCCTGATCAAAACTCTTCAGAGTGTAGGGATAGAGGATACATACCTCAATATTATCAAAGCCATCTATAAAAAACCCACAGTGTATATCATTCTCTATGGTGAAAAACTGAGAGCTTTTCTGCTAAGATCAGGAACATGGCAGGGATGTCCATAATCACCACTGCTATTCAACATAGTACTAGAAGTCCTAACCTCAGCAACCAGACAACAAAAAGAAATTAAAGGCATCCAAATCAGCAAAAAAGAAGTCAAACTATCACTCTTTGCAGATGATATGATACTTTATGTGGAAAATGCAAAAGACTCCACTCTAAATCTGCTAGAACTTGTACAGGAATTCAGTAAAATGTCAGGATATAAGTTCAATGCACAGAAATCAGTTGCATTTCTTTACACCAACAACAAGACAGAAGAAAGAGAAATTAAGGAGTCAATCCCATTTACAATTACACCCAAAATCATAAGATACCTAGGAATAAACCTAAACAAGAAGGCAAAGAACCTGTACTCAGAAAACTATAAAGTACTCATGAAAGAAATTGAGAAAGACACAAAGAAATACAAAAATGTTCCGTGTCCATGGATTGAAAGAACAAATATTGTGAAAATGTCTATGCTACCTAAAGCAATCTGCATGTTAAATGCAATCCCTATCAAAATACCATCCAGTTTTTTCACAGAAATGGAACAAATAATCTTAAAACCTATATGGAACCAGAAAAGACCTCTAATAGCCAGAGGAATGTTAAAAAAGAAAGCCAAAGTTGGTGGCATCAAAATTTAAGACTTCAAGCTCTATTGCAAAGCTGTCATAATCAAGACAGTATGGTACTGGCAGAAAAACAGGCACATAGATCAATGGAACAGAATAGAGAGCCCAGAAATAGGCCCTCCACTCTATTGTCAATTATTCTTTGACAAAGCAGGAAAGAATGTCCAATGGAAAAAAGTCTGTTTAACAAATAATGTTGGGAAATTTGGACAGCCACATGCAGAACAATTAAACTGGATCATTTCCTTACACCACACATGAAAATAGACTCCAAATGTGAAGGACCTCAATGTGAGAAAGGAATCCATCAAAATCCTTGAGGAGAACACAGGCAGCAATGTCTTCATTCTCAACCGCAGCAACGTCTTCCTAGAAACATCACTAAATGCAAGGTAAGCAAGGGCAAAAATGAACTACTGGGACTTCATCAAGATCAAACACTTTTGCACAGCAAAGGAAACAGTCAACAAAACCAAAAGACAACTGACAGAATGGGAGAAGATATTTGCAAATGACATATCAGATAAGGGGCTAGTATCCGAAATCTATAAAGAACTTATCAAACTCAACACCCAAAGAACAAAGAATCCAATCAAGAAATGAGAGGACTTGAACAGACATTTCTGAAAAGAAGACATCCAGATGGCCAACAGACCCGTGAAAAAGTGCTCCACATCACTGGGCATCAGGGAAATACAAATCAAAACCACAATGAGATACCACCTCACACCTATCAGAATGGCTAAAATTAAGAAGTCAGGAAATGACAGATGCTGGCGAGGATGCGGAGAAAGGGGAACCATCCTACACTGTTGGAGAGAATGCAAGCTGGTGCAACCACTCTGGAAAACAGCATGGAGATTCCTCAAAAAGTTGAAAATAGAGCTGTCCTATGACCCAGCAATTGCACTACTGGGTATTTACCCTAAAGATACAAATGTAGTGATCCAAAGGGGCACGTGCACCTGAATGTTTATAGCAGCAATGCCCACAATATCCAAACTATGGAAAGAACTTAGATGTCCATCAACAGATGAATAAATAAAGAAGTGGTATATATATACAACGGAATACTGTGCAGCCATCAAAGGAAATGAAATCTTACCATTTGCAATGACGTGGATGGAACTAGAGAATATTATGTTAGCAAAATAAATCAATCAGAGAAAGATAATTATCATATGATCTCCCTGATATGAGAAAGTTGTTAGGTAAAGTGGGGGGTTTAGGGGATAGGGAAGAAAAAAATGAAATAAGATTGGATTGGGAAGGAGACTAACCATAAGAGACTCTTAATCTCACAAAACAAGCTGAAGGTTTCCAGGTGGAGGGGTGTAAGTAGAGGGTGTTGGTGTTATGGACATTGGGTAGATATATGCTATGGTGAGTGCTGTGAAGTGTGTAAACCTGGTGATTCACAGACCTGTACCCCTGGGGCTAATAATACATTATATGTTAATAAAAATTAAAAGTTTAATTAAAAAAAGAGTATGTTTCTTGGTTTTCCTCTCTTTCTCTTTTTTTTCCCCTTTGCTTATTTGTTTTGTTTTTTATATCCCACATATGAGTAAAATCTTGCAGTATTTGTCTTCCTCTAACTTATTTTTCTTATCATGATACTTTTAGCTTCATTCATGTTGCAAATGTCAAGATTTCATTCTTTTATGGCTCACCAACATCTGTTATTTCTTGTGTTGTTAATTTTAACTATTCTGACAGTGGAGGTGATACCTCGTTGTAGTTTTAATTTGCATTTCCCTGATGTTGAGTGATGTTAGACATCTTTTCATGTGTCTGTTGGCCATCTGTATGTCTTCTTTGGAAAAATGTCTATTCATGTCTTCTGCCCATTTTATAATTGGATTCATCATTTTTGGGTGTTGAGTTGTATAAGTTCTTTATAAATTTTGGCTACTAACCCTTTATCAGATATGTCATTAATAAATATCTTCTCCCATTTGGCAGGTTGCCTTTTGGGTTTTTTTGGTTGTTTCCTTTGCTATGCAGAAACTCTATATTTTGATGAAGTCCCAGTAGTTTATTTTTGCTTTTGTTTCCTTTGCTTCAGGAGAGATATCTAAAAATAAGGTGATATGGCTAATGCTAAAGAAGTTACTGTCTGTGTTATCTTCCAGGTTTTTTATAGTTTCAGGCCTCACATAGATCAATAGAACAGAATAGAAAATCCAGATATGATCACATAATTATATGAAAAGAAAGTGTTAAAGATATATAATGGGAAAAACAATGTCTTCAAAAAGTGGTGTTGGGAAAACTGAACAGCAACATGCCAAAGAATGAAACTAGATCACTCTCTTATACTATACACAAACAGAAGTCCAAACTTAATTAAATGCCTAAATGTGCCATACTTCTTTACTGTAGTTATTGTTATTCATATTACATGCATGTTTTGAGTGCATGCAATGGATGGTAATCTATAGAAATCATCTTTGAAAAATATTATAAATTTGAAACAGATTTTATAAATTTGTACAAGTCTTGGTTTTTTAAAAAAATAGACATGTATTTCTTGTTAGAATTTTAATCTCCAGAGAATGTGTGATGCAAAAATGGCCCAAGTTATAGGATGGTTTACATTCAGGCAAAGGTCATGTATGTAGTGGAGATTACCAACAAAGGAAAATGTTTTTTTTTTTAAATTGAGAAAACCAAAAGTGTGAAACATCCTGATGGGAAGCCTCTGGTGACATCCTTCCTTGTGACAATAACAAGTCATATTTTTCTTCTGATAGTCAAGAGAGGCAAATTTGCTCATGAAACACCATATGGTGCAGCCATTTGACCTTGCCTAGCAAGGAAGAGTTCTTTCAGCAAAATAGCTAAAACAGACTCACTCAGAAGAGCCAGATGAGGGCCAAAAGGCAGTGTGAATGTTGATTCTCTTCTGCTGGACTTTCTTGGAAAAAACCTGACTAAAAACAATTTTGGAAAATACGTGTGTGTGTGTGTGTGTGTGTGTGTGTGTGTGTATACGTGTGTGTGTGTGTGTGTGTGTAATATAAAACCATTGTTGTTCATGTTATTAAATTATTTTTAAATAAGCAGGTGGATGTATTCTTTAAAGGTCCTGGTTGAGTACAAGTGAAATTACAGATACTTTTACCCTAAATGTCAGTAACCTTGTTGGGACAAGTAACCTTGTTGGGTTCATGCTGTCAATTCAAGTTAATTGTTTTATTAAGAAGTGGTATTTAGGCGGAGAGTTCTATGAGCCTACTCATCAAATTGAACTATATTTCCTCATAAATTTTAGAAAGCGCTTGGAAATAAATCCACATTTTAGGAGATGATATCTCTGATATGCACAGCAAGTTAGAGAAGTGGAAATAACACAATGGAACGTTATGATAATGGAGTATGGAAAGAAAGTTTAATAAACATAATCACTTATATGGAATTTTTATTTGTTTTCTCTGTTGTGCAGAAATGTTTAGAGTATTATTTTAACTATATTTTGGAACAATTCTACTCCAAGTTAGCATTCAGGTTGTCTCCTGCACTTGGGTTTTAACAAACAATGCAATAATAATTATTGTGCATATTTCTGAAGTACATATTTATGTATTTTTGTTAAGTGTATTTATTGAATGATATTTTTTTTTCTTGAAGTGAGTCTCCCATAAACAAAGTATATTTTACTCTTTTTACTTTTGCCCAGTCTTATAGGTTCATACTAGTAAATCATTAAGGTTTTAATTTGCATTTCTCCAATGTGTAACAATATTGAAAACCTTTCTTGTATATTAAATAACCATTTTATTTTTTAAAAGATTTTATTATTTACTTGACAGACAGAGATCACAAGTAGGCAGAGTGGCAGGCGGGGGGCGGGGGAGCAGGCTCTCTGCTGAGCAGAGAGCCCAGTGCAGGGCTCAATCTCAAGACCCAGAGATCATGACCTGAGCTGAGGGCAGAGACTTTAACCCACAGAACCACCCAGGTGCCCTAAATAACAAATTTATTGTGCTATTTTTGAAGTTCCTAATCAAGACTTTTGACATTTTTTTTACATTTTTTTAATTTAAGCTTTATTTAAACATATAATGTAACCCCACCACCCTCTCCCAACCCCTCTTCCCCCCACCCCCCTCAGTTTGTTTTATGACATTAAGAGTCTCTTTTGGTTTGTCTCCCTCCCGATCCCATCTTGTTTCATTTTTACTTTTCCTACCACCTTAACTCCCACCCCCATTGCATCTCCACTTCCTCATATCAGGGAGATCATGTGATAGTTGTCTTTCTCCAGTTGACTTACTTCGCTAAGCATAATACGCTCTAGTTCCATCCTGAAATTGGACCATTTCCTTACACCACACATGAAAATAGACTCAAAATGGATGAAGGACCTCAATGTGAGAAAGGAATCCATCAAAATCCTTGAGGAGAACACAGGCAGCAACCTCTTCGACCTCAGCCGCAGCAACTTCTTCCTAGGAACAACGCCAAAGGCAAGGGAAGCAAGGGAAAAAATGAACTATTGGGACTTTATCAAGACTTTTGACATTTTTAAGTATCCTGTCTTTTTTATTAATTTGTAGTTCTTGCTTTTGTTTTGTTTTGCTTTGTTTCAAGTTTTTATGTAAATTATAATTAGTTAACACATAGTGTAATATTGGTTTCAGGAGTAGAATTTAGTGATTCATCATCACTTACATATAACATCCAGTGCTATCACAAGTGCCCTCCTTAATGCCCATCACCCACTTAGCTATCCTCTACCCAACTCCCCTCCATCAACCCTCAGTTTGTTCTCCGTAGTTAAGAGTCTCTTATGGTTTGCCTTCCTCTCTTTATTTTACCCCCTTCCCTTAAGTTCATCTGTTCTATTTCTTAAATTCCACATGTAAGTGAAATCATATGGTATTCGTCTTTCTCTGGTGACTTTTTTCACTTAGCATAATACACTCTAGTTTCATCCAATGATGGCATGATTTCATTCTTTTTGATAGCTGAGTAATATTCATATGTATATATGAATATTATTCAGTATATATGTATATGTATACATATATATTTATATTTATATATTTATCACACACACACACACATACACACACTACTCCTTATCCATCCATCAGTTGATGGATATTTGGGCTCTTTCTATAATTTGGCCATTGTTGATTATGCTGCTATAAACATCAGGTTGCATGTGTCCCTTCAAATCAGTATTTTTTATTCTTTTTTTTTTATTCTACTAGGTGAGCACCTAGTAGTGCAATTGTTGGGTTGTAGGGTAGTTCAATTTTTAACTTTTTGAGGAACCTCCATATTGTTTTTCAGAGTGGCTGTACCACTTTGCATTCCCATCAAAAGTGTAAGAAAAATACATATAGTTATAGAATTTTGCTGATATATGTATGTTTGCTATCAAATCTGAATATAATTATCATCTTCAGTATGATACATAACATCATATACTAGAATGCATTTATGAACTATCTTACGTAAAGTTTAAAATTATAGAAAAGGTAATTATAAACTAGACATTGCAAGTATGCAAGGAGAAGATATAAAATCAAGAGAAACAGTTAAGGTGGAGGAGATATTAGGAAATCAGAGTAAAGAACCATATCTAAATAAAAAGATATTAGATCCAAGCAATTGGATGTATAACTAATCACAACCAAAGTCAATGCAAAATATGGTGGAAATATTTTCATACTATACCTAGAGATGCTCTGTATAAGTCTCGAATTTTTCCTGTCTTCTGAGAACTGCATTTCAGTTTGGCAAAATAAATGTTCTGTACTGATAGAAGGCCTGAACATGGAGAAAGGACACCATCAAAGTATCACTACATACATCAATTTACATAATTATAGACAATAAAGAGAAATGGAGGAGGGGTAACATTATAAAACCTGTATTATGTTAGGAAGTGGTGGGAGGCTCCAAAGACTCTATAACACGTACAGCCATCTTCCTTACTATTGCCAAAGTGCCTCAGGCAAGCATATAAATGAAAGTTCTTTATATCACTTTGGTGACTTCAAGAAGCTAGTTTTATCCTCATGTTAATCTCCCTTACATATGTAGAATATATTGTTTGTATTGGAAGCAGAATATTGATAAATGTATACAGGTGATAAAGAGATTTAAAATGCCTTGAGGAATTTAAACTTAAGAGAAATAACATAATATCAGTACTTACATATTTCAAGAAATGAAAGCTACACAATAGTAAACTTAAAAACAGAAATCTCAATAGACAATAGAAAATCAAAATAACTTTTAACATTTAAATATAGTGAACATTTTTACCATAAACTTTCTAATATTCTAATTTGTTTCAGAAGAATAACTGTTGAAATTTCCATTCATAATCAATAAATTGTTTTTATTTGAGAATGAGTATATTTTCAAGAATAAACAATCACTAACTTTACTGAGCAGTAAGTGGAAGTGGGTTTAATGATAATTCTAATAGCTGTAGTAGTAATAGTTGGAGTAGCAGCAATTATCACTGAAGAGCACTGGCTAGTTTCTGGGCTGATAAATAGACACAAGTAAGTTAGAGTGGAGTCTTAATTTAAGGCACAGGTTACTGAACTCCAGAACAAACATACACATCTCTGTGTGAGCTCTTATTGTTGTCTCTAATTCTACAATAGAAGCATATTTACTTCTGGACTTTCCAAATGGGGAAAAAAATACTGAAACAATACACATAAATAGAAACTTGGCCTACCTCCTGTGTACCTTCTCTTACCCAGACAAGTATGTAAATTACTAGTGTTTGGGTTACATATTGCCCTTGACACAATAATTTGGGGGTAGAGGATAAAGATTAGTAAGTTACTTAAATATTATTAGAACAAATAATCTTTGTTAAAAAAGTATTTTCTTATTTAAGTCTACCCATTAACTGTGTATAAAATATACATTTAGGGAAGAGTAATATTAAAAATATGCACACCAGGGGTGCCTGGGTGGCTCAGTGGGTTAAAGCCTCTGCCTTTGGCTCAGGTCATGATCTCAGGGTTCTGGGATTGAGCCCCCGAGTCAGGCTCTCTGCTCAGTGGGGAGCCTGCTTCCCTTCCTCTCTGTCTGCCTGCTTGTGATCTCTGTCAAATAAATATATAAAATCTTTTTAAAAATATGCATACCAAAGAAATAATTTTAAAATACAAGGCGCAATATGTAAGCATTTATGCAAAAATATTGATAATGGTCAAATGCTCTTGTTATTAGAATTAAAATATAGATACAATGCAATAGTGCAAGTATTGTTAACTGAATAAGAAGAAAAGAGATGGAAGAGACCATCTTGTATAAAGCAGAAAAAAATGGACATTTCTGTTTTCTAAGAACTGTGCAGATTAGAAGTAAAAAATGCTTTTTACTTCTAAACAAAGTACTTTTTCTAAAAAAAAAAAAAAGACTGTTCAGGGTGTTCTTCAATTTTGGATTGGAGAAAATGTATTTTGATGCTTCTGGAAGTAATGAAAAAGAACACCATAAGGATTTGAAAGTTACAAAAATAAGTGGGGAAGTACTCATAAAAATCAGTTTTGGGAATCATGACAGTGGTAAAATGAGGTATTAGCTGTGAAAGGTTACAATCCTACCCTAGGAAAAGGACTCTGTCTTCTTTAATGTCATTAGCTCCTTGAGTTCTTTTAACACCCATGTTATTCAAGTACATTGAGCAAACACATCATAAACAAAATAAGAGGAAGAGAAGGAAAAGGAAAAAGGAAAGGATGGATTTTATCTTCCATTGGCTGATCTATATCTGATTGTTTCACCTCTATCAAGACAGTTACATTAGAAGATTATAGACAAATGCAATTGACTCATTTACTCCTAAGAGACAAACAAAAGATCTGGGTTATATGTAATGTTAGTGCAACTACTTTAACTAAAGAAAACAGTTTTATTAAATAAAATCTTTACCTGGGTCATATATTTTTACATACACAAAGTAATTTTTCATTTGTAGACTACTTTAAACAACAATCCAAATATCCAATAAAATCTTAAGTATTTTTTTTCTTTTTTCCCCAAAGGAAAAAAATGTATATACTAAAAATGTATATACTTATTTATGTTTTCATATACAGACTGACCAGCATCACAAGGTTGGCAACAAGGCGAGATAATCCCAAAGAAAACTTTGGGAAATTTGTATAGCATGTGAACCTCTCTCTCTCTCTGACCATCGAGCCTCCTCAGAGCTGGACTTCATCGACACAGCATTAGAAATACTATCAAATTATTTGTTCTTTCTTTTTTTTTAGATTTTATTTATTTATTTGACAGAGAGAGAGCAAGCAGCAAAGGGAGAGGGAGAACTGGACTCCCCGCTGAGCAGGGAGCCCAATGTGGAACTCAACCCCAGGACCCTGGGATCATTATCTGAGCTGAAGGCAGATGCTTAACCAACTAAGCCACCCAGGCACCCATACCATCACATTCTGTACTATATTTTTGGGACCAGCCACATGGAAACTGATGGACTGAAATAATTTGCCCATATTCAAATTTTCTTGGCCTGGGATATGTGAACTGGTCATCATAGGCTTTCTTATCACACCAGAATTTCTGCACATAGATTGTTTCTATGCTGTTGCTGTCACTTTGCAAGTTTGAGTTGGAAAAGTCAGTCTTGTACAGTATTTTGAGTAGCTTTTAAAGAATGAATGACAGTTCCTGACTCTTGAAAACAGGTTGAAGAACATGTATTGCCATATAATTAAAAGTAATTTTTATTAAGTAAGCAAGGATCAAAAAAGTAAATGGGAAGTCTGCCTCACTTTAGACCCACTGAAGGAGTACTAAGTAGACATCGACACGTATAGTCAGCTGCATTTGGCTATACTCCCAGAGCCCCCCAGAAGTTCTCTTGGACCTCAGGATGCTCTTAGGAGGACTCAAGAGGAAGAGTTTGAGAATCTCTGTTTAACTGATTTCTATTTTCTTTCCTTTGCTTTCCTTATTAGTATCTTCTCATTGTACAAACCACTTCTAACATGACACAACAACAACAAAAAAGAGACGTGATAAAACAAATTCACACTCAAGTTCCAATGATAATTTATTTATATGAAGGCATAATATTAAAGAATAAGTAATGAAATAACACACACATCCAGCTCATTTTCTTGTTTGTAAATAAGAAAATGTCCCAGTATAACTGTGGCAGCTTGTAATCTTTCAAAGATTGTTCAAGTAATCTTATAAATAATCTTATAAATGCAACTGGCCTCAATTCTTTAAATTATTTAAAAAAGTATAAAAAAGATATGTGATGTATTGCACATTTCTATAATGACTTCTCGGTGTAAAAAAAAAAAGTGTGATCTTCCCTTATATAATAATAATCATATTACACTTAGGGGGTGTCAGTTGTATTATTTATTTACTACTCCACACAAAGTTATTAGTGTTTTTATTATTACATTTTAAATATAAGGAAATTAGAATACAAAAAAAGTTTAGCACTTTTTTGAAGCTCATCCATCTTGTGTTTGTATGTTACAGAGTAAATATTTCAATCTACTTGTGTCTGATTCTGAAGACTTGCTTTAATGACCATCCATTAATTATAACATTAGATGAGAATTTAAGGATAATATGAAAGTGTAAAGAGGAAAATAATTAAAATGTTGATCTTCATGATAATAAGCTATTTTAACAAATAGTGCATAGTTAGAGGCAGAGGATTGATTTAACCAGTTTTAAACCAGGTTTAAATCCTGTCAAGAATTATCTTACTTATTTTGAGAGAAACAAATAAAACTGTTCAGTATATACTTTTGGAAGTTTGAAATCCATAATTTTGTCTGTCCTGAATATGTTTATGATCCTATGACTTCAATGTAAGACAAAAAGTTTGCTCTGATACTCTTGGTCAAATTTGGAAATCAATGGGGTGTCTTGGTGGCTGAAGGCTTATGTTATCCTCAAGGCTATCAGCCACTCTGTAAAAGACAAATTTATTTGTTTTTATTTGTGCACATTCACTCTAGAGTGAATTTTATTCCTTCTAAACATGACCTATTTGAAAAGAGATGTAGCTCTAGTCGAAGATGGGAGATTGCTCCAACAGCTTTATTTCCCATTAGATTTCCTATCTACTGCCTCTGTTTATTCTTACTCTCAACAAAGCCATTTATTCAAAAGGTATAATAGTTGTCTTTCAAGAACTGAAGATAGAGCAAACAAATTTCTATCAGTACAGTGTGTGTTTATCTGTGCATGATTAACTGGAGGCTTCAGGTACTAACAAAATGATGTGGGATATTTAGTGAATACTCATTTAATCAAATGAAGATCAACAAAGTATGTCTTTGAGTTCTTATTCCCTATGGATCTGTTTATGTGTAAATCTCATACTCAGTCCTTGGTAGTACTTCTCTTTAACCCCCTTTGCACTACATCTTCTATCTACATTTTCAAAGTGTATGTGATAAATGTACTGACTTCAGGAGTCTAGAAACAGCTGTTATAATCCAAGTGGCAACTCAGCCTCCAAAAAAGAAGAAAAGTATCTGAAGACCTGAAGCCCCAAAAGAGTTTGGCCTACGTATGTATACTACTGAAATGCTATGCAAGTTTCTGTCCTAGCTTGATTAATGAGAAATTCCCTTACATGTTAATATTGTTTCAATTAGTGTATAATTTGAAAATTTAAATGAATTATTGCTGTCATTTAGCTTTTAAACTAATAATTTCCAAGATGTTATATGGAAGAGATTGGGTCTCTTTTCAAACAAATCATCAAATAAAATTGCCAATATCAAGAAGAAGTTATTCTGTTAGTTATGTAAAATGATTTTAATGTATCAAAATTACATATTAAACATAAAAGTTTGTATTATCTTTTCTCTAACTTTGTATTTCCCTTTTGATTAAATGAAAATTTTTGCAATCTCACCAATTAAATAATTCCCTAAATATTTCTTCTCTAGAGACTTTTTCTGTTAGAGTCTATATTTATCCCAACCTGCTCAATTCAAATTGCTAAAATATTCTCTATATGAATTAAGCAGAGCTGTTCAATACTTACTCTTCATAAGATACTGGGTTAAACATTGAGAGGGAGGCAAGTTTTTTTTTTTTTTTTTAAGATTTATTTATTTATTTGACAGACAGAGATCACAAGTAGGCAGAGAGGCAGGCAGAGAGAAAGGAAGGGAAGCAGGCTCCCTGCCGAGCAGAGATCCCGATGCGGGGCCCGATCCCAGGACCCTGGAATCATGACCTGAGCTGAAGGCAGAGGCTTTAACCCACCAAGCCACCCAGACGCCCCGAGGCAAGTTTTAATATATGATGTCCAAACTTCAGGTAGTCTACTGATCTAGTGATGAAAATAAAAGAAATGTGCATGAGAAGAAACTAATGCTCAGACTATAAACCATAAGTGACTAATTGCATGGAGAGTTAAAGTAGCTTTTTTCAAAGCATCATTCTTTTTCTGTAATGTACCTTCAGTTTTACTGACAACCATTCTTTTTGTCTCATTTGTGTACATTTATTGTTGTCAATTCTACTTCCTTTCTTTTCATGTTTCATCTATCTGACATTTGCATACAGAATAATTGTCTGGTAAAAGGAATTTTGTTGTAGACTCCTGATGCTGAAAGTTGTCTTAACACTCTGACATAGAAAGTGTTTCTTGCTCATCTTTGTATTCACTCTAGCACTTGCAGCAGAAATTATCAGATGGTAGAAAGACTTATTTTCATTTGCTGAACTGGGTGGCTGAGGTTCTTTTCCCTTCCATAAACTTTTCTGTGATTTTCCCTTGTTTTCACAATGTTCTCAAACTTATGAGACTAAAGTTTAAGGTGTGTTCAATTTACTTATCAATCTTATCTAATATGACTCCACAGAACCATTATTCCATTTCAACCAAATGATTGTCTCCATTATCCCTGGAATATACTATTTTCCTTTTATAGTCTTTGACCTTCTCCACACACTGTTAAATTTAATAAAATCTCACCTGTCCTTCAGCAGAAAAATAAAAGAATGTTTGTGGCATACACATACATACATACATGTGCACTGAAAAATTACTCAGCTATGAGGAAAAAAGGAAATCATGCCATTAGCAATAACTAGGATGGACTTTGATTATATTATGCTGAGCACTGTAAGTTAGACAGAGAAACACAAATACTGTATTATCTCATTTACATGTGGAATCTGCCAAGCCAATCTGATAGAAACAGAATAAAATGGGACTACCAGAACCTGGGGTGTAGGGGAACTGGGGAAATATTGGTCAAAAATACAAATTTGCTCTTAGAAGGTAAATAAGCTCTGAGGCTGTAAAGCACAGCATTACAATTATAGTTAACAATACTTTTATTTGTATACTTGAAAGGTGCTTTTATTTGTAAATCTTAAATGTTCTCACCACAAAAAGGAAATGATAATTATGTGACATGATAGTAATCTTAACTAACATTATGTTGATAATCATATTGCAATATATAAGTATATCAAATCAACTTGTGTACACTTTAAACTTACACAATGTTATTTGTCAAGTATATCTCAATTTTAAAAGGATGCTTCTAAGGGGTTGTTAATGAATGAGAATCTTCAGATAATTTCTCTGAAGCCTAGAGAATGCTGAGTAGCATCTATTAATTTAGTAGAGACATGTCAACACTTATTCATCAATTGATTTGTTTTAATTATTAATTAAAGCCTTACTATTTGTATAATTCTCAAGATTTTGAAATAAATAAAATATATATGACCTCTATCTTCACAGAGATTACAGTCTAATGGGAAAAACATTGAATGAATAAGCTCATGGAATGTCTATAACAGTCTTCACTTTCTTACATAGCTCTTATAATTGTACTCCTTTAAAAAAAAAGTTTATTGTTTTAATTTGCTGTTCTCTACAGCAAAATGAACACTTTAAAATTAATCATTGACTATTTTATTTTTGCAAATGAATAAGGATTTATCTTTTTCATTGTAATTTATTACTCTTTTTCCCAGTTTCATTGCTGTATGTGACATATAATATTGGGTGGGTTTAAGGTTTACAACCTATTCATTTTATACACATATAGTGTTCGCCAACACCATCATCATGTCACATAATAACCATTTATTTTCTGATGTAAGAACATTTAGGACTTAGTTTTTTAGCAACTTTCAAGTATATAGTAGAGTACCATTAACAAAAATCACCATTCTGTACTTTAAAACCCAAGAATGTATTCATCTTGTAACCAGAAGTTTGTTTCCTTTAAATAACTTCCAATTTCCTCCAGTTCCCAGCCCCTGAAAACCTCCATTTTAGTCTCTTTATCTATGACTTGATTTTTAGAATCCACATATAATTGAGCTCATACAGTATTTGTCTTTCTATCTTATTTCACTTAGTATAGTGTAATAAAAGTACAACCATGTTGCAAATGGGCAAAATTTCCTTATTTCTCCTGGATGAATAATTTTTCTCTTTTGCTCTCTCTCATTCTCTTTCCCTATGGGTTTTACATATATAAACCATTAATCTATTGTTGGGGTTTAGATTCTTTCCTTATGTTGGCTATTATGGATAATAGCCATGCAATGAACATGAGCATGAAGGTATCTTTTCAATACCCTGCTTTCCTTTGGATATGTACCCAGACAGGGGATTGCTGGGTCATATAGTAATATTATTCTTTTTTATTTTGGGAGAATCCCCATACTGGTTTTTTCCTAGAAGCTATATCAATTTACATTTCCACTAACAGTGCAAAACATTTCCTTTTCTCCATATCCTCACCAACACTTACTATCTTTTGTCTTTTGATGATAGCTATCCTAATAGGTGTAAGGTGATAGATATATCAGTGGTTTTGGTTTGCATTTTCCTGATGATTAATGCTGTTGAAAACCTTTTCTTGTACCTGTTGACCGTTTGCATGTGTTCTTTGGAAAAACATATATTCAGCTTCTTTGCCCATTTTTAATGAGACTTTTTTTTTATATTATGTTGTGTAAGATCTTATGTATTTCCCTACCAGCTCCTTACCAGATATATGTTTTGTAAATATTTTTTTCCTATTCTATAAGTGTTCTTTTCATTTTGCTGATGGCTTCTTTTCTTGTGCAGCTTTTTTAGTTTAATATAGTCCCAGTTGTTTATTTTGCTTTTTCTGCCTTTGCTTTTGGTGTTAAATACAAAAGGAAAAAAAAGAAGAAGACAAAAGATCATTGTCAAGATCAACATCAAGGGATTTTTTCCCGTGTTTTATTCTATAGCTTTTTATTCTATAGGAATGATCATTATCGGATTGTATATTCTTGACTCATTTGTCATAAAATAATCATATATATGTGGGTTTATGTCTGTGCTGTCTTTTCTGTTCCATTAATTTCTATGTCTGTTTTTATGCCAATACCGTACTATTTTGATTACTACAACTTTGTAATACATCTTAAAATCAGAGAGTGTAATGTCTCCAGTTTTGTTTTCTCTTACAATTATTTTATAGTTTGAGTCTTGTGGTTCCATACAAATTCTAGAATTTTTAAATATGCCACTGTAATTTTCACACAGATTGCACTGTATCTGTGTAGAACTTTGGGTAATGAGGACATTTTAACAATATTAATTCTTCCAATCCATGAGAATAGAATATATTTCCATCTATTTGTGTCTTTAATTTTTTTCATCAATGTCTGTATTTCCCAGTGTACAAATCTTTTACTTCTTTGGTTAAATATATTTCTAAATATTTGGGAATGTATATTTGGCCTCAAAAATTGGAAGTATATGCAACTCTTATTTTTTGGGAGAGTTTTAGAAGGACTGGGATTATTTCTTCTTTATATTTAAAGATGGTAGAATTTGCCAGTTGAAGCCATCTTTTCCTGAACTTTGTGTGTTGGGACGTTTTCATTTATTGATTCAATTTTCTTACTACTGATTAGTCTGTTTAGATTTTCTATTTCTTCATGATTCACTCTTGGTACATTTTATGTATAGGAATTTATCCATCTCTTCTTGGTTGTGCATTTTGTTAAGACATAGTTGATCATAATAGTCTCTTCTTATCCTTTCTATTTATGTGATATCAGCTTTTTTAGCTCCTCTTTCATGTATGATCTCATTCATTTGAGTTTTCTCTTTTGTCTTCCTAAATATAGCTAAAGGTTTGCCTATTTTGTTTATTAAGAAACAAACAGCTCTTAGTTTCATTGATTGTTTTTACTGTTTTTCTGACCTCTATATTTTTACGTCTGCTCTGATCTTTG
Organism: Taxidea taxus jeffersonii; assembly: GCA_003697995.1. Classification (NCBI taxonomy): domain Eukaryota; kingdom Metazoa; phylum Chordata; class Mammalia; order Carnivora; family Mustelidae; genus Taxidea; species Taxidea taxus. Next base: position 48,706 of record ML103759.1, on the reverse strand, counting down.
TTATTTCCTTCATTCTACTAACTTTGTGCTTAGTTTTTTCTTCTTTCTTAGCTTTGTGAGAAATAGGTTGTTATTGGAGTTCTTTTTCCTCAATATCAGCATTTATGATTATAAAGTTCCCTACTAAACCTCTGTTTACTACATAAGTATTGGTGTTTTGTATTTTCTTATTCATTTGTCTCAGTATACTTCTTGATTTCTTTTTTTTTTAATTTTTCTTTGACTGATTGGTTGCTCAAGAGCATGTCATGTTTTGTTCTGTTTTTAAGAGCATTTTTTAAATATTCACATAATTGTGAATTTCCAGTTTTTGTCTTGCAATTTATTCTAGTTTTATGCCAGTGTGATTGGAAAAGATGATTTCAATCTACTTAAATTTCTTAACTTTTTTGTGGCCTAACGTGTGATCATCCCAGAAAATGTTCCATTTATGCTTAAGAAAAAAATGTATATTCTTTGCTGTTGGATGGAATATTTTATAAATGTCTTTTTGGTCCATCTGGTCTGATGTATAGTTTAAGTACAATCAGTTTGCTTACTGATTTTCTGGCTAGATTATCTATCTGTTGTTGAAATGAGGTGTTGAAGTTCTCTACTGTTATTGTATTACAGTACACATATTTTATGATTTTGAAGTCACAGTTTCCATATTTCTACATTAGCATCGATTGACAAATTGTTGTAGTTCTAGTTATTTTTAATACTTTTGTCATTTAACATTCATACTAGTTATGAGTGATTTATCCACCACCATTAATTTAGCTATATATTTACATTTGCTGCCTATTTTTATACTTTTAGGTTTTCCTATAATTTATGTTCTTTTTATTTTTCAGCTTAAATATCTCCCTTCAGCATTTCTGGTAAGACTGGTCTCACAGTAATGAACTCCTTCAACTTTTGTTTCTCTAGAAAACACTTTATCTCTCCTGCTTGTGGGGAGCAAGGTGAGACAACCCTGTACAGGAGACAACACAACCAGAGAAGGTCTTACAAGGTAACTGTATAAGATTGCTCATCAAGAAAATGTTGGAGGAAGGGCTGGCAATGAGTGTTGTCACCATTTCAGATATACATTCATTGAATGTATTCTTGCATTTGTTACCCACAAGGTATTCCTATGTCTGAAATACAATTTTGTAACCTCACCTAATCCATATTAAGTTGGAGTGAGTTCATGACCTTTCATAAAATTCTAAGAAATTTAATTTCATATTGCAAGTGATAAAAAGACTTTAATATTTTAAGGCAGGGGAATCACATGAATTAAAATAATAATTCTGGTGATCATCCAAAAATTTGGATGGGGAATGAAAGCACCAAGAATAGCACCTGTTAGGAAGATGAATGGAGATGAGGAAATTAATCTCCTGGGAAATCCAGGAAACTAAGTGGAGAGAACTTAGTGGCTAAAATAATGTGAGGAGTATTATGTTTTCTAATTTGAATAATTAATACTTTTAATCATGACTGAAAGTAAGGTACAGGAAAATATGCAAGGTATAAGAAATAGTGTGCTTCATTCAGATTATATAAAATATAAAGTGCTTGTTCAACTTCTGGTTAAACTATGGTTTGGTAATAGTAATCATACAAATATGTCTGCAACCATCATAATAAACCCTTCAAGCAAGAAAAATTCCAGCATACTAAATTTTGCAATAAATGGAGAATTAAAAATGTATACCTGATTTATTTTAAACCAATTTCTATAAAAACTTCCAATGCCAAACTAATTGTCCTGCTTGCTAACTTGTCAGTGGGTTTGGAGATTGCACAGCCTTTAGAAACAGCATATGACTCTCACATACTGATTAAAGAAGAGCATTCTGTTCTTCCATGCCTACATACATCTCTTGGTATTCTTTCAAGTCCATGCCTTTAATACTGTAGTTTGTTCGCAATAAGTAACTATAATATCTTATACTTCTACCCTGAGTAGTTCTAGGCTTCATAGATATTCTCCAATGGTCTGAATATCTTCTTTTGCATATAGGTTCAGTTAGGCTTTATTTTCTTTTTTTTTTTTAAAGATTTTATTTATTTATTTGATAGACAGAGATCACAAGTAGGCAGAGAGGCAGGCAGAGAGAGAGAAGGAAGCAGGTTGTCTGCAGAGCAGAGAGCCTGATGCAGGGCTTGATCCCATGACCCTGGGATCATGACCTGAGCCGAAGGCAGTGGCTTTAACCCACTGAGCCACCCAGGCACCCTGGCTTTATTTTCTTATAAATTGCAGAAACATCAACTCCAGATGGCTTAGACAATAAAGGACTACACATCAGAGTTTGGAAAAGCTTCAGGGTTGATTTGATTCAGCAGTACAACAGTGACATGGAGACCTAATTTCTTCCATCTCTCTCTCAGCTTTTTTTTAAGACTGGCTTCCTCTTATGGCCATAAGATGAATGTTAGCAATTACCTTGGCTTTTTACTTTGTCTTTGGGAAGAAAAAATTGCATTTGTTCTCTTGCACAGCTGTGGAAAAGTGCTAAGGTCTTTGCAACTTGACTTTATCTTGTCCTATTTCAATGACTCTTGGACAGGATCCCAGTCTGCCAGCAGTCATGCTTCTTAGACAAATGAGAGCTTTGCATTCCTAAGAGGATGATGCATTCAGTAGACACTCACTTGCTGATATTGACTATTTTCAGGTAGCTTACATGGGAAACATTAAGACTGCTCTTTAGTTTTTGGTAATATGTCATGTGATAGTAAAGATTTGGTGTAAACTTTGTCCTCCTCAGACAGAATTTAACCAAATAACATGAGTAGTTCTTTTAACACTTTTCTTCATCCAGAGAGATAATAGAGTAGCTTTTGGAAGCTTTTTCAGACAGGCAAAGATGTTTCATTCCCCATAAACTCTCATTAATTTTTTTTTTTTTTTCTCAGAGGAGCAACTCAGTGGACTCAGTCAGTTAAACATCAGACTCTTGGGTTTTGACTCCGGTCGTGATCTCATGGGTCAAGAGTTGGAGCCCCCTGTGGGACTCCATACTCAATAGGGAGTCTGCTTAGAGATTAACTTCCTCAGCTCCTCTCCCCACTTGTATGCATATGCACATTTTCTCCATCTCTTTGTCTTTCTCTCTGTCTCAAATATATAAATAACATCTTTTAAAACAAAGTTTTTTCTCTAGGCTTATTGGTTAAAAACTGGTCATATCCAACACTGAAAGGATAAATGGTATCAAGAAATGGGAGTTCTTGACTAGGGTGGGTCTGAACTACATCTTAGAACCAGAAGTAAGAATAGCTTCTTGAAACAATATAAACTTTTGTCAGGGGGAAGCGACCTGACCAACAGTTTGGGGTGCTTGTGAAAGAAAGTGATCTGGGTGTTGAGAAAATAACACCCATACAGTCAAATAATAAAAAATTCTAACCTTATAAATCTAAAACAGAATGTTGCATTTTCTCCCGCCATTAGGTGTTCACATCTCAGTTAATAGCAGCACAATCTAGTGCCGAATACTGAAAGAGAGAAAGAAAGAAGGGAAGAAGGAAAGAAAGACAAAAAGAAAAAAGCCTAAGAGACATTCTTTTACCTTTATTTCACATAAAACCACTCCAATGTGGTTTTATTTTTTTTATTTTTATTTATTTTTTTAGTTTCTTTTCAATGTTCCAGATTTCATTGTTTATGCACCACACCCAGTGCTCCATGCAATACATGCCCTCCATAATACCCACCACCAGACATAATATCCAAGCCAAACTCCCAACACCCACCCCTCCAAAACCCTCGGATTGTTTTTCAGAGTCCACAGTCTCTCATGGTTGGTCTCCACCCTCCAGTTCGCCCAACTCCTTTCTGCTCTCCATCTGCCCATGTCCTCCATGTTATTCCTTATGCTCCACAAATAAGTGAAACCATATGATAATTGACTCTCTCTGCTTGACTTATTTCACTCAGCATAATCCTTTCCAGTCTCATCCATGTTGATACAAAAGTTGGGGATTCATTTTTTCTGATGGAGGCATAATACTCCATAGTATCTATGGACCACATCTTCCTTATCCATTAACCCACTGAAGGGTATCTTGGTTCTTTCCATAGTTTGGCAACTGTGTCCATTGCTGCTATGAACATTAGAGTACAGATGGCCCTTCTTTTCACTACATCTGTATCTTTGGTGTAAATACCCAGTAGTGCAATTGTAGGGTAATAGGGTAGCTCTATCTTTAATTTTCTAAGAAATCTCCACACTGTTTTCCAAGGCTGCACCAACTTACATTCCCACCAACAGTGTAAGAGGATTCCCCTTTCTCCATATCCTCTCCAACACTTGTTGTTTACTGTCTTGTTGATTTTGGCCATTCTAACTGGTGTAAGGTGGCATCTCAATGTACTTTTGATTTGAATCGCCCTGATCACTAATGATAATAACATTTCTTCAAGTGTCTGTGAGCCATTTGTATGTCTTCTTTGGAGAAGTGTCTGTTCATGTCTTCTGCCCATTTTTTGAGATGATTATCTGTTTTGTGTGTGTTGAGTTTGAGGAGTTCTTTAGAGATCTTGGATATCAGCCCTTTGTCTGTGGGGTCATTTGTGAATATCTTCTCCCATTGTGAGAGTTGCCTCTTTGTTTTCTTGACTGTTTCCTTTGCTGTGCAGAAGTTTTTGATCTTGATGAAGTCCCCAAGTTCATTTTTGCTTTTCCTTCCTTTGCCTTTGGAAACATATCTTGAAAGAAGTTACTGTGGCTGATGTTGAAGAGGTTACTGACTGTGTTCTCCTCTAGGATTCTGATGGATTCCTGACTCACATTGAGGTCTTTTATACATTTGAGTTTATCTTTGTGTAAGGGGTAATAGAATGGTTGAGTTTCATTCTTCTATACAAAGCTGTCCGATTTTCCAAGCACCATTTATTGAGGAGACTGCCTTTTTTCCACTGTATATTTTTTCCTGCTTTGTCAAATATTATTTGACCATAGAATTGAGGGTCCGTATCTGGGCTCTCTACTCTGTTCTGCTAGTCTATGTGTTTATTTTTATACCAGTACCATGTTGTCTTGGTGATCACAGCTTTGTAGTAAAGCATGAAATCCTGCAACATGATGCCCCAGTTTTGTTTTTCTTTTTCAACATTCCCTTAGCAATTTGGGGTCTCTTCCAGTTCCATACAAATTTTAGGATTGTTTGCTCCACCTATTTGAAAAATACCAGTGGAGCTTTGATCAGAATGGCATTGAAAGTACAGATTGCTTTGGGCAATATAGACATTTTAACAATGTTTATTTTTCTGATCTAAGAGCATGGAATGGTCTTCCATCTTTTTGTGTCTTCTTCGATTTCTATCATGAGTGTTCTGTAGTTCCTCAAGCACAGATCATTTACCTCTTTGGTTATGTTTATTTGCAGGTATCTTATAGTTTTTGGGCTATAGTAAATGGAATCAATTCTCTAATTTCCCTTTTTGTATTTTCATTGTTAGTGTATAAGAAAGCAACTGATTTCTGTACCTTGATTTTGTATCCTGCCACATTACTGAATTGATGAATGAGTTCTAGTAGTTTGAGGGTGGAGTCTTTGGGATTTTCCATATAAAGTATTATGTCATCTGCGAAGAGAGAGAGCTTGACTTCTTCATTGCCAATTTGAATGTATTTTTTTTTTCTCTTCATTGTCTGATTGCTGTTGCTAGGACTTCTAGTACTATGTTGAACAGGAGTGCTGAGAGTGGACATCTTTGTCCTGTTTCTGAACTCAAAGGGAAGGCTGTCAGCTTTTTCCCATTGAGGATGATATCCACTGTGGGTTTTTCATAGATAGATTTTGTGAAGTTGAGGATTGTTCACTTTATCTGTATACTGTGAAGTGTTTTAATCAGGAACGGATGCTGTATCTTGTCAAAAGCTTTTTCTGAATCAATTGAGAGGACCATGTACTTCTTCTCTCTTCTCTTCTTGATTTCTTCTATCACACTGATTGGTTTGTGAACTTTGAACCACACTTGCAACCCAGGGATAAATCCCACCTGGTCATGGTGGATAATCTTTTTAATGTATTGTTAGATCATATTAGCTAAGATCTTGTTGAGAATCTTAGAATCCATATGCATCAGTGATATTGGTATGACATTCTCCTCTTTGGTGGGGATTTTGCCTGTTTTAAAGATCAAGATAATGCTGGCTTCATAAAAAGAGTGTGGAAGTAATCCTTCTGCTTCAATTTTTTGAAACAGCTTCCAGAGAATAAGTATTATTTCTTCTTTGAAGGTTTGGTAGAATTCTCCAGGGAATCCATCAGTTCCTGGGTTCTTGTTATTTAGGAGGTTTTTGATCACCACTTCAATCTCATTACTGGATACTGGTCTATTCAGGTTGTCAATTTCTTCCTGATTCAGTTTTGGAAGTTTATAGGTTTCCACAAATGCATCCATTTCATCTCGGTTGCTTAACTTATTAGCATATAATTGTTGATAATAATTTCTGATGATTGTTTCTTTTTCCTTGGTGTTAGTCATGATAGCTCCCTTTTCATACATAATTTTATTAATTTGGGTCTTCTCTCTTTTATTTTGGATTAGTTTGGCCAATGGTTTATTAATCCTATTGATTCTTTAAAAAAAAAAAAAACAGCTTCTAGTTTTGTTGGTGCATTCTACTGTATCTCTAGTTTCTATCTCATTGATCTGTGCTCTAATTTTTATTATTTCCCTAGTTCTTCTTTGATTTCCTGGTTGATCCAAACATTCTTAAGCAAGGTGTTCTTTAGCTTCCAGGTGTTTGAATTTCTTCTGAACTTTTTCTTGTGTTGAGCTCCAGTTTCAAAGCATTGTGATCTGAGAATATGCAGGGAATAATCTGTCTTTTGGTATCAGTTGAGCCTTGATTTGTGAACCAGTATGTGGTCTATTCTGGGGAAAGTTCCATGTGCACTCGAGAAGAATGAGTATTCTGTTGTTTTAGTGTGGCATTTTCTGTATATATCTATGAGGTCCATCTGGTCCAATGTGTCATCCAATGTTTTTGTTTCTTTATTGATTTTTTGCTTGGATGATCTGTCTGTTACTGAGAGTGGAGTGTTAAGATCCCCTACTATTGATGTATTCATATCAATATGACTCTTTATCTTGATTAACAGTTGTCTTATGTAGTTGGCTGCTCCCATCTTGGGGGCACAAATATTTACAATTGTTAGATCTTCTTGGTGGATAGACCCTTTAAGAATGATGTAGTGTCATTCTCTATCTCTGACTGTAGTCTTTAGTTGAAAATCTATTTTTTTCTGATATGAAACTTGCTACCCCAGCCTTCTTTTGAGGTCCATTGGCATGAAAGATGCTTCTTCATCCATTCACTTTCAGTTTGGATGTATCCTTAGCTTCAAAATGGGTCCTGTGTACACAACACATGGATGGATCCTGTCATTTTATCCAATCTGCAACCCTGTGCCATTTTTTGAGAACATTTAGGCCATTCACATTGAGAGTGATTATTGAGAGATACATTCTTATTGACATTATGTTACCTGTGAAGTCCTTGTTTCTATAGTTTGTCTCCAAAAATTTCTGTTCAATGACACTCTTGGGTTCTTTCTTCTTTTAAAGAACCCCCCAGTATCTTGTAGTTCTGGCCTTGTGGTCACATACTCTTTCGTACCTTGCCAGTCTTGGAAGCTCTTTATCTCTCCATCCATTTTGAATATCAGTCTTGATGGATAAAGTATTCTTGGCTGTATGTTCTTCTCATTTCTTCTCATTTAGTGCCCTGAATACATCTTGCCAGCCCTTTCTGGCTTTCCAGGTTTCTGTGGACAGGCCTGACATTATTCTGATGGGCCTTTCTCTGTAAGTAAAGAATCTCTTCCCCCTAGCTGCTTTCTAGAGCTCCTGTCTAAAATTATGATCATTTTCACAATCAGGGGTCTCAAGGTCTTTCCAGATTCTATGATCTTGGGGCGTGACCTTTCTTCTTCTAGGAAATGAATGCTGGTTCCATTCCCCATATTGGGAAAATTTTCATGGAGAATTTGTTCAATTATATCCTCTAGTCTTCTTTCTTTCTCCTCCCCCTCAGGAATACCCTAATTCTGACGTTGGAACCTTTCATGGTGTCATTTATTTCCCTAATTCTGTTTTCTTGGCATCTAAGGTTTGTTCCAGGCCTCCTCCTGATCCTTTTTCTCTATCAGTTTTTTCTTCTAGATCACTAAGTCTATCTTCAGCCTCAGTTACCTTAGCTGATAGAGAATTTTGATTAATTGCAACTCATTGAGAGCATTGCAACATCTTCCCTGGTGGCTTTCACTTCTGCCCTATTCAATTACATTTTGTCATTAAAGGCTTTCTCCAACCTAGCCATTGCCTGGATAATTGTTAGCCTGAATTCCCTTTCTGACATACTGTTTATGTCCATATCCAATAGCTCTGATGGAGAGGGCACAGTCTCTGAATTTTTCCTCTTTTGGACATTCCTCTTTTTAGTCATTATGGTGAGATATGGCTGAAGGGATATGTAGCTGAAGGTATCAACCATGGTGCGGCAAGGTGCACCCTGGAACACTCCTGAGCAATTGGGACTCCCCACCAAAAATAAAGAAAAAAGATAAAAAGATAAAGATGAGAAAAAAAGATAGCAATAAAAGAGAAAACCTAGCCCAAATGGGCCCCAAAGGTAAGATTTATAAAGTATACAAAGAGAAACGGACAAACAAAAAAGATTGACAAAACTAAATGACAAGGGAAAAAAAAAAAAGAACCCAGCCAAAATGAACCCCAAGTATAAGATATATTTACTACCACAATAGAAACAAATACACAGAAACACTGACAGGAGAAAAAGATGGGAGGGTGATTATAAATTCTCAGTGTGGGCGAGGAAGTTTATTTTGATTCTTCCTGGATGTTTCTCGATATCTTTGTTAAAGGACTCAACTTTCCTGAGATATGGAGGGATTAAAACTGATTTATATATAGGGCTAGCATTCATTGGGGAAAGGAGATTACCTTGAAGCTTATCTCTATATGAATATTAAAAAAATTTTTAAAATAAAATTAAATTAAAAATAGAAAAGCAAAAGAAAAACACAGGTATATGTATCAAAAAAGTTCAAGTTAAAGGGTTATGGAATTTGCTGTACTGAACATCTCATTATGATGGTAATAGGTTAAAAATTATAAAAAAATATTGAAAAGAGCAAGAATAGTGGGAACAAATATAAAAATAAAAGTTGTATCTATGAAGTAGGGGTGGTTTTCCTCTTGTTTTTGTTTTGTTTTTTGTTTTTTGATTGGCTTTCTGGGGGAGGGGTCTGCTGCGTGGTTTTTCAGGCAGTCTTGCTAGAGTTGAGTCCTCCTGCCCCCTATCAAGGGGCTGGGCTATGAGGAAACCGGTTTTTCAGGCCCTTGTTCTCTAGAGGGTTTTTTCTTTTCTTTTCTTTTCTTTTCTTTTCTTTTCTTTTCTTTTCTT
>ML103759.1:0-39274 GCA_003697995.1 Taxidea taxus jeffersonii | reverse complement strand
TTTTCTTTTCTTTTCTTTTCTTTTCTTTTCTTTTCTTTTCTTTTCTTTCCCCACCTCCCCTTGGCAGCTTTTGGCAATACTTTGGAGGTTTAGAGGAAAGCAAACCTCCGTCTCATAGAGAAGCCTCAGTTTGTTCCCCTCTGGGTTCTCCAGAGCACATAAATTCCCCCTCTGCTGCCAGCAGAACATGCCCCCAGTCACAGTCTCAGGTTTCTCAGGAGCTCCCACTTGTACCCAAAACCATGAGAAATACTAGTCCAGAGAGCTGGCTTCCAGCGGCTGGTTCCATGTGGCTATCTAGGCAGGTCCAGACCACCAGAGAGGTTCCAACCAGAGATAACACATTGAGATTTTCATACTGGCCGGGGATGGGAGTCCTCAGACTCCCCCAGTCCTAGAGAGCACCAGCTAGCGCTTGCACGGACCTCTCTCAAGGGAGGGTATGGAGCGTGACTCAGACCCCGTCATGCAGCACGTGTGCAGAGTGAAAAAGACTGTGGTTCTAGAGAGTGCCAGCTGGCACTCACACCAGACTTTCATGTGCACAGCCATCCAGATGCTCTCACACACACTGGTGGCTCAGGGACCAAGGCCTGGCCTCTTGGCTGCACTCTTTCTGGCTCAGTGCCAGTGGTGGCCGTCCTGGGTCCAGGGGCTTAAGCCCCTGCACCTACCACCCAATTTCACCAATTTCCCCTTAAGATCTTTTGCTCTTTTTGAGTGCTTTCAACCAGACTCCAAGTTAATGCTGGTTCCCAATCACAGGGCACTCTTGTATTGGGGTAATACTTTCCAATGGGTGGCTTCTGGTGGCTACCTCTCCCTTTTGTTTATCTTCCACTATCAGTCCAATGTTCCCACTCCACTTTACCCATCCACTGTTGTCTTCTGCTCCCTAGAGATCCAGAAGTGTATAATTCTAATCTCAGGCTGATTTATGGGTGATCAGAGTTCTTTGGTAGATAATCAGCTCACTTTAGGGAACTGCTTGAAACAGTGCCTCCTATTTCTCCATCATCTTATCTCCTCCTAGCTCCAATGTGGTTTTAAGTCAATTCCTATGGCTCTAGCTCCAATCTAGTGTTATCTCTACAAACTCACTGCAGAGCATCTTTGACCAAGTCTGTCACAGGCCTCCCTGGTATGCCTCCACATCTGCTGCTCTATACTCCATTCTCCACAAGTTAACATAGATTCCTTGCCTACCAGAGCTCAGGCACAACCAGTAAGATCAAGATGTGTAAATATAAGATGTATAGAAGACCATACTTAAGATATAAATTACAAATTTGCCTGCTATTCCTTCACCACCACATGTAATAAATAAAAATGGCTTTGTCTTCTGTCTTAACAAGTGACTTCTTACTCAAATTAAAATTTGCCAGCAAATATGCCACCTGATGGGAGCTATTTTTCAAGTGATCAAATAGTGATATCATTATTTGATTTATTTGCAAACTTTATCAGTGGGGAATGTTCTTTCTTGAAAACAGTTTAGCCATTACCTAACTGTAAAGCCATTCAGAAATGTTTATTGGGTTGTAATTTTAAACAAAATAAAAAAAATTTAAAAAAAAATTGAGGACCTTAACAATAATTACAAAAATAACAACTATTATCAAGGTAAATAACAAAAGGACATCAATACTGACTAAATCAGTAAGATAAGCTTAAAACTATTAAGTGACTCTGTTTAGGAGGTATAAGTGTACTTCATTGACTTTTCATCTTATATATTTAACAATGATGTAATGATTGTTTATACACCTGAATTTTAATGACTATTTTGTTATCCATTACTATTTTTTATGTCAGTTAATTAGAATTCTAGCCCTGGCTTTGTAAATACCAAATGTATAATTTAGAGCAATTTGTTAAGCTTTTCTGAATTTCAATATCTTCATCTATAAATGCTTACTTTCCAGTATTGTTGGATATAAAATAAATATCCATTATGTTTATATCTAAGCAAGTACTGAGATAATTTAAAAATTGAAGTTTTCATACTATACATCAATTAGCATTTTTAATAATTTATGTCAATTTTTTACTCCTCAGTTGTCTCTAATTTTTGTGTTTTTTTAATCCCTAATTTAACAAGCACATTTTTGCTAGACTACTAGCCATAAACAATTGGATAAGAAAAGAGAGGCAGAAGGAGGTGAGGCTCCTTCACCTTGTGGTCTTTTAATACCCAACTGAGATTTTTTTTTTTTTTAGAGGTAGTTTCAGTGTGTATTCTCTAACAACTTTTTTTTATCACATGTATTGCTGCTATTATATTTATGATATTATGTAAACTCCCTTTCATTCATTTGTGATTGAAAGAAAAAGAATGAGAAGAAACTTATTTGTGGATTGACTAATATATTAATCATTTCAAAAATTTCTTTCTCATTTATTAATTGAAATAGTCTAATTAATTCAACAAATGTTTTTTTCCTCCAAAATAAATGTTCTTTCTGTAACTCTAGTTTTGATTTTTATTTCAATGGAAAGATGCATTATCATTTTTTAGGATTTATCTATTTATTTGAGAGAGAGAGAGGGAGAGAGAATGAGGTGGGTGAGAGGCAGAGGAAGAAGCAGATTCTCTGCTGAGCAGGGAGCCTAATGCAGGGCTAGATCCCATGACCTGAGATCATGACCTGAGCCCAAGGCAACCATTCAACCAATTGGGTCACCCAGGCACCCATGCTTAATCATTTTTTATATGATTCAGAGAATTACAAAAATTATAAACAGCACAGGCACTCATAATGCACAAATATTAATTATTTCATTATTATTTATTGAACACTTATAATATGTCACGTATAATTTGATCTGATTTAAATGTTTTATCTCACTTCAGTTTCAAAATCAACCCATTAAGATGGTATTGCTTTTTTCCTCATTTTGCAGAGGACAGTTATTTTAAAAGTAAATAAAAGAAATGAGTACTGAGAAATAACACAACCTGTTCCAACTCATATAGACAATAAATAATAGATCATACTCTGAATTAAAGTGCCATGCTGCCAACAGTAAATGACTCTATTTTCTTATTTTCATATTCTTTTAGTAACCAGAAATTTTAGTATTTTACTTATGGTGTTGCAGATAACTGAAAAATATGTAAAATGCACAGTGTTATCAAAGACAACAAGATAAAAAGAAAATAAATAAGAAAGAAACAATACTACCCTACAATCAAGAAAATTTGATAATTGTCCTGCTTCAGTCAGTAAAAAAATGATGGGAAATTAATTAAATAAAATTCATTAAAATAAAGAAGCTGACCAGGTTATACCCATAGTCCTCTCCAGCTCTAAAATTTAGGATTCCCTCTCTTTGATCCATGAAAATTATGTAGCTTTATAAAAGACCAGTATTGTTAAAAAGATTATCCATATAACTAATCCTCCAATGAAGACGGGATTTCATCATCCCAGACATTTTCCCTTTATCATCAATCAATCACTCTCATCTTTCTCAATCATCAGTCTAGCCTCTGTCCCTATAAAAATTCATATAAATGAAATGAATTATCCATACTCGTTTATGTTTGCTTTACTTACTCAATATAATGACAGTAACGTTAGTCTATATCGATGCATGCATTACCAACACATGCATTTTTTTAAAAATCTGTCCATTTTTAACAGTTTATTTTTTTCTTTTTACATTGTATATTAGCTCAGGATGCTATAAATTAAAAAAAAAAAAACACGCTGGGTGTCTCACATAACAGAAATTCATTTTCTCAGAATTCTGGAGGATGAAAGCCCAAGGTCAGAGTGCTAGCATCATCAGTTCTTGGTAGACATTTTTTCTGGCTTAAAGATGGCTGCTTTCTTATTGTTTGCTCACTAAGCAGAGAGAGAGTGAGATCGCTGGTGGCTCTTCTTATGTGGACATCAGTCATATAGGAAAAGGGCTCCACTCACATAAGAACCCGATTTCCTTCATTATCTCCTTATTGGCCCTATCTCCAAATGCAGTCACACTGGGGGCTGTGATTCAACAAAATTTGGGGGACATAATTCAATATATAACATATATTGACCAACAGGTGGTTTCCAGTTTGGACTAATTCTGATCAAAATGCTATTAAGAATCCTGTCCAAATATTTTTTGGGACACATGTTTTCATTACTTTTAGATCCATTCAAGAAGCAGAATTTCTAAGTTGCTAGTTCTTAAGATAGTATATATTTATGATTACTGAAAAACTACCAAATTTCTTTCCAAGGTACCATTTTACACTCTAATCAACAATTTTAATAAGGTCAGCTGTTCAAAGTCCTCAAAAACCTTTTCATTATTCAGACTTTTAATGTTATCCATTCTAGTGAAAGTGATGTGATCTTAAATTGGGGGCTTACTTTTCATTTATTTGATCTCTAAGGAAGGTGAACATCTTCCCAAGTATGCTTTGGTTGCTCATATATCTTCTGTGAGGTCTCTCTTCACATTTTTACACATTCTAATTGAGATTTTTTTTTACTATTTTAATTGAATTCTTTTCTGAATATTTTTGAATATTTTATTCTAGATATAGGCTGTGTGTCAGATATGTGTACATGATTATTTTCCCCAAATTTTGGTTTACTCAGTTTATTTTTTTTCAAGATTTTATTTAAATTTGAGGTAGTTAACATGCGGTGTAATATTGGTTTCAGGTGTAGACTTAGTGATTCATCATCTATATATAACACTCAGCACAAGTGCCCTCTTTAATACCCATTATCCATTTAACCCATCCCCCACCCACCTTCCTTCCATCAACCCTGTTTGTTCTCTATAGTTAAGAGTCTGCTTTATGGTTTGCCTCTCTCTTTTTCTCACCATATGTTCAACTGCTTTGTTTCTTAAGTTCCATATATGAGTGAAATCATATGGTACTTGCCCTTCTCTAAATGACTTATTCACTTAGCATAATACTCTCTGGCTCTATTCATGTCATTATATATGGCAAGATTTCATTCTTTTTGATGGGTAATATTCCATTGTGTATATATACCAAATGGTATATATCCACTCATCAGTCAAACATTTGTGTTCTTTCCATAATTTGACTATTGTTGATAATGCTTCTATAAACATCAAGGTGCATGTATCCCTTTAAATCTGTATTTTTGTAATATAGGGTCAGTACCTAGTAGAGCAATTGCTGTGTCATAGGGTAGGTCTATTTTTAACCATTAAATGAAATAACAGATATTAGCGAGGATATAGCTAAAGGGGGATCCTCGTGCCCTGTTGGTGGGAATGCAAACTGGTGCAGCCACTCTGACAAACAGTATGAAGATTCCTTACAGTTTAAAATTATCTTGTTGAGGCTTGGTTTTAGAATTTCTTAGTGCCTTCAATAGCTGTTATTTTGTATAGTCTCTTATTCTTCAGTGTGGTTATTATACTGTATTATTTGAATACTTCATGCATGTAGTAAGATCTTCCCACTCTGGCTGGTCTGAAACTCCAATGTTTCAGTGTCCCAATGTGCACAGCTTCTAGCATTTTCATTCCACTGTCAATCCAAGCAGCTGCACCTATATGACCAAATGACTCAGCCAAGGGTCCTTGAGGAATGCTCATAGAGATTTCTATCTTTCCCTCCCCTAACTCTTGTCTCTCTCTAATAAGCTGCCCTACCAAATCTAGGTAATTCAGAGCCCAATTAATGATTTCTGCCTCCTCAGTAGAGGTGGATTATCACACTTTTCTTGTATTCCATGTTTATGCATTGTTTCAACTCTAGGAAAGTTTATCTGTTTAGAGATCCAATGCAATATGTGTCTCACCTCATGAATTTCCCTTCTTATAGTCCTGTGCTTATATTTTTGTAAGGTCTTTAGCTTTCAAGTGTTTGAATTTCTTTCAAACTTTTCTTGTAATTGGGTTCCAGTTTCAAAGTACTGTTATCTAAGAATATGCAAGGAATAATCTCATTCTTTTGGTACTGGTTGAGAGCTGATTTGTGATCCAGTATGTGGTCTATTCTAGAAAAAATTCCATGTGTGCTTGAGAAAAATGAGCATTCTGTTATTTTACGGAGGAATGCTTTTTATATATCTATGAGATCCATCTGATCCAGTGCATCATTCAAAACTATTGTTTCTTTGTTGATTTTCTGCTTAGATGATTTGTCTATTCCTGAGAGGGGATTGTTGAGGTCTCCTACTATTGATGTATTATTATCAATATGTCTATTTTGGTTAAAAGATGGTCTATATAATTGACTGCTCCCATTTTTTAAAAGATTTTATTTATTTATTTGACAGAGATCACAAGTAGGCAGAGAGGGAAGCAGAGAGAGAGAGATGGGGTAAGCAGACTCCCCACCAAGCAGAGAGCCTGATGTGGGGCTTGATCCCAGGACCTGGGTTCACGACCTGAGCTGAAGGCAGAGGCTTTAACCCACTGAGCCACCCAGATACCCCAACTTCTCCCATTATTGGGGCAGAGATATTTATAATTGTTAGATTTTCTTATTGGAAACCACTTTAAGAATGATATAGTGTCCTTTCATATATCTAACTACAATCTTTAACTAAAATTCTAATTTGTCTGACATGAGATTTGGTACCTGCCCCCCCAAGAAAAAGAAAGAATGTTTGGGTCAACAATAAAACCAAAGAAGAACTTAAACAATTTGTGGAAACCAATGAGAATGAAAACACATTGGTCCAAAATCTATGGGATATGGAAAAAATAGTCCTAAGGGAGAAATATATAGCCATCCAGACCTCATTCAAAAAATAGAAAAATCCCAAATACACAAACTGTCCTTACACCTTAACGAATGGAGAATGAACAACAAATTAAGCCTAACCATGCATGAGAAGAGAAATACTTAAGATTAGAAGTTGGTTATTTGAAAGAATTAATAAGATCAATAAAACACTGGCCAGATTTATCCAAAAGAATAAGAGATAGAACTCAAATTAATAAAATTCTGAATGAGTTAGCTCACGTTAGCCCACAACTAACACTAAAGGAATAGAAACAATTGTTAGAATTATCATCAAAAGTTATATACCAATAAACTAAGCAGCCTGGAAGAAATGGATTCCTTCCTGGAAACCTATAAACTACCAAGACTGAAACAGGAAGAAACTGACAACCTGAATAGGCCAATAACCAGTAATGAGATTGAAGCAGTGATCAAAAATTTCCCAAATAAGAGTCCAGGACCTGAAGGATTCCCTGGGGACTTCTACCAAACACTAAAAGAAGAACTAAAACTATTCTCCTGAAGCTATTTTGAAAAATAGAAGCAGAAGGAAAACTTCCCAATTCATTCTATGAGGCCAGCATTACCTTGATCCCAAAACCAGGCAAAGACCCCATCAAAAAGGAAAACTTGAGACCAATATCCATGATGAATATGGATGCCAAATTCTCAACAAGATCTTAGCTAATAGGATCCAACAGTACACCAAAAGGATTATTTTGCATGACCAGTTGGGATTTATCCCTGGGATACGAGGGTGGTTGAACAATGTGATAGAGCAAATCAAAAAGAGAAAAGAGAAGAATCACGTGGTCCTTTCAATATATGCAGAAAAAGCATTTGACAAAATATAACATCCTTTCCTGAATAAAATTCTTCAAAGTATAGGGATAGAAAGAATATTCCTTAATTTCATAAAATCCACCTATGAAAAACTCACAGGAAATATCATTCTCAAAGGGAAAATCTGACAGCCTTTCTTTTAAGATCAGGAACACAACAAGATGCCCACTCTCACCACTATTGTTCAACATCATACCACACGTCCTAGCAAAAGCAATCAGACAACAAAAAGAAATAAAATGTATTCAAATTGGCAGAGAAGAAGTCAGACTCTCTCTCTTTGCAGATGACATGATACTTTATGGGGAAAACTCAAAAGACTAGACCCCCAAATTACTGGAACCGATACAGCAATTCAGTAATGTGGCAGGATACAAAACCAATGCACAGAAATCAGATGCTTTCTTATACACTAACAATTTAACTGTAGAAAGAGAAATTAGAGATTTTATTCCATTTTCAATAGTACCAAAAAACATAAGATACCTTGGAATAAATCTAACCAAAAAGGTAAATGATCTATATTCTAGAAACTACAGAACACTCATGAAAGAAATTGAAGAAGACACAAAAAGATGGAAAAACATTCCATGCTCATGGGTTGGAAGAATAAACATTATTAAAATGTCTATATTGCCTATAGCAATCTATACTTTCAATGTCATTCTGATTAAAATTCCACTGGCATTTTCAAAGAGCTGGAGCCAACAATCCAAGAATCTGTATGGAACCAGTAAAGACCCCAAATTGCTAAGGAAATTTTGAAAAAGAAAAATTAAACCTGAGGGCATCACGTTGCCTGATTTCAAGGTATATTACAAAGGTGTGATCACCAAGACAGCATGGTACTAGCACAAAAACAGACACATGCACCCATGGAACAGAGTAAAGAGTTCAGATATGGTCCCTCAACTCTATGACCAAATAATCTTTGACAAAGAAGGAAAGATATCTAATGGAAAAAAGACAGTCTCTTCAATAAATGGTGCTGGACAGCTATGTGTAGAATAATGAAACTTGATGATTCTCTTACACCATACACAAAGATAAACTCAAAATGGGTGAAAAACCTCAACATGAGGCAGGAATCTCTCAAAATCCTAGAGGAGAACATAGGCAGTAACTTCTTTGACATCGGTCACAGCAACTTCTTTCAAGACATGTCTCCAAAGGCAAAGGAAACAAAAGCAAAAATGAACTTTTGGGACTTCATCAAGACCAAAAGCTTCTGCACAGCAGAGGAAACAGTCAATAAAACAAAGAGGCAACCCACAGAATGGAAACAGTCAACAAAACAAAGCAGTCAACAAAACACAGCAAAGGAAACAGTCAACAAAACAAAGAGGCAACCCACAGAATGGGAAAAGATATTCACAAGTGACACTACAGACAAAGCGCTGATATCCAAGTTCTATAAAGAACTTCTCAAACTCAACACTCAAAAAATAATCAAGTCAAAAAATGGGCAGAAGACATGAACAGACACTTCTCCAAACAAGACATACAAACACATGAAAAAATGTTCATCATCATTAGCCATCAGGAAATTCAAATAAAAACCACTTTGAGATACCACCTTACACCAGTTAGAATGGCAAGAATTGACAAGGCAAGAAACAAAAGTATTGGGAGAAGTTATGGGGAGAGGGGAATCCTCTTGCACTGTTGGTGAGAATGCAAGTTGGTGCGGTCACTTTTGAAAACAGTGTGGAGGTTCTTCAAAAAATTAAAAATAGTTACCCTATGACCCAGTAATTGCACTACTGGGTATTTACCCCAAGAAGGGCCATATACACCCTAATGTTTATAGCAGAAATTTCCACAACATCCACACTGTGGAAAGAGATGAGACACTCTTCAACAGACAAGTAGATAAAGAAGATGTTGTCTATATATACAATGGAATATTACTCAGCCTTCAGAAAGAATGAATATGCAACTTTTACATCAACATAGATGGGACTGGAGGAGATAATGCTGAGTGAAATAAGTCAAGAAGAGAAAGTCAATTATCATATGGTTTCACTTATTTGTGGAACACAAAGAATAGCATGGAGGACATTAGAAGTAGGAAGGGAAAAGTAAAGGGGAGGAATCAGAGGGGAAATGAACCATGAGAAACTATGAACTCCATAAAACAAACTGAGGGTTTTAGAGGGGAGGGGAGTAGGGGGATGGGTTAGCCCAGTGATGGGTACTAAGGAGTACAGGTATTACATGGAGCACTGGGTGTTATATGCATACAATGAATCATGGAACCCTACTTCAAAAACAAATAATGTACTGTATGGTGACTAACATAACATAATCAAAAAAATTGACTCCAAATTCTGAGGGATCTTCGAATATCTTTAAATTCCAATAAATTAAAAAAATAAAAATTAACAATAAAGAAAAATAAAAGTAGTGTATATGAATAGCATTATGCACTCATTTATTTATTCATTTTTTGGCATTTTTATTTTGGAGTAATTTTTTAGACTTTCTTAAAAGTGGGAATACCAGACCAATGGGTATATATATATACATATATATAGTTTTATATTATATAATAATATAATATATAATCTATAAATATATCATTTTATTAGACATGACAAATTCTCTTTCATTGGTGGTACCAGTTTTATTTTGCATTCCCACTAGTGATATGTAAGAAATAAATACACTTTGTGGAAAGCCCATTTATATTGCAAAACAGATTATGAGGGGAAAGGGCAAAATGGGGAAGTAGGAGACGCTGTTTCAACTAGTTCCCTAAAGTGAGCTGATTATCAACCAGATCACTCTGAACACACATGAAATCACCCTGAGATGTAGGATTATACACTTCTGGATCTCTGTGGGGGTAGAAGATGCCAGTGGAAAGGTAAAGTGGAGTAGGAACAGGGTGTGAACGTTGGACTGATATCAGAAGATAAACAAAAGAGGGAGGGAGCCACCAGAAGCAACCCATTGGAAAGTAATACCCCAATACAAGAGTGCCCTGTGATTGGAAACCAGCATTAACTTGGAGTCTGGTTAAAAGCACTCAAAAAAGAGCAAAGATCTTACAGGAAAATTGGTGGAATTTGGCATTTGGGGACATGGGCTTAAGCACATAGACCCAGGATGCCCACCACTGATGCCCTGCCAGAGAGAGTGTGGCAAAGCATCCAGGACTTGGTCCCTGAGCCACTGGCATGCGTGAGAACATCTGGGTGGTGGTGCACATGAGAGAGTCTGTTGTGGACACCAGCCTCTCTAGAACCACAGCCTTTTGCACTCTGCAAGTGCTGGGTAACCATGGTCTGAGTTGTGCTCCACACCCTACCGTGAAAGAGGTCCCCTGAAACAAGGGCTAGCCAGTGCTTTCTAGGACTGGCAAGTGTCTGAACACTCCTAGACCCTGCCAAAGGAAAATCATAGCACGCTGTCTCTGGTTGGGATCTCTCTAGTGGTCTGGACCTGCCCAGACAGCCATGGCAAAGGCAGCCACTGGAAGCCAGCTCTCTGTAATAATACTACTTGCATTTTAGTAGCACCAGGTACAAACAGGAGCTCCTGCGACGCCAGAGACTGTGGCTGGGGATGTGTTCTGCTGGTGGGAGGTGACAGAGGGGAAGTTTAGGTGCTCTGGAGCACCCAGAGGGGAATAGACTGAGGCTTCTCTCTGAGACAGATGTCTGGGTGCAGTTTGCTTTCCTCTAAACCTTTGAAGAACTGTCAAAATCTGCCAAGGGAAGGGGGAAAGAAGGGAAAAAAATAACCTCCAGAGAACAAAAGTTTTCTCAAGAGCCCAGACCCTTGAGAGGGGGCAGGAGGACTCAACTCTAGCAGGACTGCCTGAAAACCACGCAGCAGGCCTCTCCCCTAGAAAGCCAGCAATAAATAAATAAATAAATAGATAGATAGATAACCAAGATGACAACTACCACAGGATCCCCATCAAATAGTAAAATCCCAATATCAGAGGGGGAAAAGGTATTAAGCTCCCAGTATTGCCTTAAAATCTGTATACTTCATAGATACAACTTTTTCTTTTTTAATCCATTCACACTATTCTTGTTCTTTTTGATTTTTTTTTACAATTTTTGAACCTATTTACCATCACAATGAGAGGTTCAGTACAACAAATTCCATAATAACCTTTTAACTTGAACTTTCTTGATACATATACCTGTATTTTATTTTCTTTGCTTTTCTATTTTCTTAATATTCATATAGACATAAGCTTCAAGGTAATCCTCTTTCCCCAATCAATACTACCCCTACATATAAACCAGCTTTAATCCCCCTTTGTCTCAGGAAAGTTGAGTCCTTTAACAAAGATATCAAGATACGTCCAGGAAGAATCAAAATAACCTTCCTCATAAACACTGAGAATTTATAACCACCCTCCCATCTTTTACTTTTGTCAGTGTTTCTGTTTATTTGTTTTTGTTATGGTAGTATATAAATCTTATACCTGGGGCTCATTTTGGCTCTGTCTTTTTTTTTTTTCCTTGTCATTTACTTTTGTCAGTCTTTTTGTTTGTCTGTTATTGTTTGTATACTTTATAAATCTTACTTTGGGGCTCATTCAGTCTGGGTCTTCTCTTTTATTTTTTTTTCAGTCTCTCTCTTTCTCTCTGTTTTTGTTTTGTTTTGTTTTGTTTTCTCTCTTTCTGATGGGGACTCACAATTGCTCAGAAGCTTCCAGGGCACAACTTGCCTGGATCATGGTTGATACATTCAGCTACACATTCCTTCAACCATCTCTCACCAAAATGACTAGGAGGAGGAATGCCCAACAGAGGAAAAATTCAGAGACTGTTCCCTCTCCATCAGAGCTATTGGATATGGACATAAACAGTATGTTGGAAATGAAATGCAGGCTAACAATTATCCAGGCAATGGCTAGGTTGGTGAAAACCATTAATGATAAAGTGGATTTGATTATATAGCAGAAGTGAAAACCACCAGGGAAGATAGTAACAATGAAATCAATGAGCTCCAATCTAATCTAAATACTCTAACAGCTAGGGTAACTGAGGCAGAAGTTAGAATTAGTAATCTAGAGGACAAACTGATAAAGAAAAAGGATCAGGAGGAGGCCTGGAACAAATAGCTTAGATGCCATAAAAACAGAATTAGGGAAATAAATGACAACATGAAATGTTCCAACGTCAGAATTAGTGGGATACCTGAGGAGGGGAGAAAGAAAGAAGACTAGAGGATATAGTTGAACAAATTCTCCATGAAAATTTTCCTAATCTGGGGAATGGAACCAGGATTCATGTCTAGAAGCAGAAAGGTCCCACAAGATCATAGAATCTAGAAAGACCTTGAGACCCCAGATTGTGAAAATGATAAATTATAACTTTAGACAGGAGCTCTTGAAAGCAGCTAGGGGGAAGAGATCCCTTACTTACAGAGAAAGGCCCATCGGAATAACATCAGACCTATCCACAGAAACCTGGCAAGCCAGAAAAGGCTGGCGAGATGTATTCAGGGCACTAAATGAGAAGAACATGCAGCCAAGAATGCTTTATCCAGCAAGACTGACATTCAAAATGGATGGAGAGATAAAGAGCTTCCAAGACTGGTAATGTTTAAAAAGTATGTGACCATCAAGCCGGAACTACAGGAAATATTGGGGGGGAGGGGTTCTATAAAAACGAAAGAACCCAAGAGTGGCATAGAACAGAAATTTACAGAGACAATCTATAGAAACAAAGACTTCACAGACAAAATGATGTCAATAAAATCGTATCTTTAAATAATCAATTTCAACGTGAACAGCCTAGGCGCTCCCAAAAAATGGCACAGGGTTGTAGATTGGATAAAATGATAGGACCCATCCGTGTGTTGTGTACAAGAGACCCATTTTGAAACTAAGGATACATCCAGACTGAAAGTGAAGGGATTGAGAAGCATCTTTCAAGCCAATGTG
Organism: Taxidea taxus jeffersonii; assembly: GCA_003697995.1. Taxonomy (NCBI): domain Eukaryota; kingdom Metazoa; phylum Chordata; class Mammalia; order Carnivora; family Mustelidae; genus Taxidea; species Taxidea taxus. The sequence goes on along the minus strand of ML103759.1, from coordinate 25,799 downwards.
TCTCAAAAGAAGGCTGGGGTAGTGATTCTCATATCAGAAAAATTAGATTTTAATCTAAAGACTACTGTCAGAGATAAAGAAGGACACTACATCATTCTTAAAGGGTCTATCTACCAAGAAGATCTAACAATTGTAAATATTTGTGTCCCCAAGATGGGAGCAGCCAACTACATAAGACAACTGTTAATCAAGATAAAGAGTCATATTGATATGAATACACTAATAGTAGGGGATCTTAACACTCCACTCTCAGTAATAGACAGATCATCTAAGCAAAAAATCAATAAAGAAACAAAAACATTGGATGACACATTGGACCAGATGGACCTCATAGATATATACAGAAAATGCCACACTAAAACAACAGAATACTCATTCTTCTCGAGTGTACATGGAACTTTCCCCAGAATAGACCACATACTGGTTCACAAATCAGGGCTCAACTGATACCAAAATATTGAGATTATTTCCTGCATATTCTCGGATCACAATGCTTTGAAACTGGAGCTCAACACAAGAAAAAGTTCAGAAGAAATTCAAACACCCAGAAGCTAAAAACCACCTTGCTTTAGAATGTTTGAATCAACCAGGAAATCAAATAAGAACTTAAACAATTCATGGAAACCAAATATAATGAAAACACTTTGGTCCAAAGCCTATAGGATGTGACAAAGGCAGTCCTAAGGGGGAAATACATAGCCATCTAAGCCTCCCTCAAAAAATTGAAAAATCCAAAATACACCAGCTATCTTTACACCTTGAAAAAGCAGGAGAACCAAAAACAAATTAAGCCAACTGCACACAGAAGGGAAATAATCAAGATCAGAGCAGTGATCAATGATATAGAAACTAGAGATACAATAGAATGCATCAACAAAACTGGAAGCTTGTTTTTTTAAAGAATCAATAAGATTAATTAACCATTGGTCAAACTAATCCAAAAGAAAAAAAAAAACAGAAGACCCAAATTAACAAAATTATGAATGAAAAGAGAGAGATCACGACTAACACCAAGGAAAAAGAAACAATCATCAGAAATTTTATTATCAACAGTTATATGCCAATAAGTTAAGCAACCGAGATGAAATGGATGCATTCATGGAAACCTATAAACTTCCAAAACTGAATCAGGAAGAAACTGACAACATGAATAGACCAATTTCTAGTAACAAAATTGAAGCTGTGATCAAAAACCTCCCAAAAAACAAGAGCCCAGGACCTGATGTGTCTACTAACATTCAAATAAGAAATGATACCTATTCTCCTCAAGCTTTTTCAAAAAATAGAAACTGAAGGAAAATATCCAGACTCTTCCTATAAAACCAACATTACCTTGATCCCTAAACTAAGCAAAGACCCTATCAAAAGGGAGAATTTCATTCCAATATCCCTCATGGATGTAGATGCCAGGATTCTCAACAAGATCATAGCTAATAGGATCCTACAGCAAATTTAAAAAATTAACCACAATTACAAGGTGGGATTTATCCCCGGGTTGTGAGGGTGGTTCAACATTCACAAATCAATCAGTGTAATAGAAGAAATCAAGAAGAGAAGAGAGAAGAAGTACACGGTCCTCTCAATTGATGAAGAAAAAGCATTTGATAAGATACAGCATCCGTTCCTGATTAACACACTTCAAAGCATAGGGATAGAGGGAACATTCCTCAACTTCATAAAATCTATGTATGAAAAACCCACAGTGAATATAATCATCAATGGGGAAAACCTGACAGTCTTCCCTTTGAGGTTAGGAACACGACAAGGATGCCCACTCTCACCACTCTTGTTCAACATAGTACTAGAAGTCCTAGCAACAGCAGTCAGACAACAAAGAGAAATAGATGGTACTTAAATTGGCAATGAAGAAGCCACACTCTCTCTCTTCACAGATAACATGATACATTATATGGAAACCCCAAAAGACTCCACCCTCAAACTACTAGAACTCATACAGCAATTCAGTAATGTGGCAGGGTACAAAGTCAATGTACAGAAATCAGTTACTTTCCTATACACTAACAATAAAAATACAGAAAGGGAAATTAGAGAATAGATTCCACTTACTATAGCACCAAGAACCATAAAATACATGGGAATTACCAAGAACCATAAAATACATGGGAATTACCCTAACCAAAGAAGTAAAGGATCTGTACTCAAGGAACTACAGAACACTCATGATAGAAATTGAAGAAGACACAAAAAGATGGAAGACCATTCCATGTTCATGGGTTGGAAGAATAAACATTGTTAAAATGTATATACTGCCTAGAATAATCTATACTTTCAATGCCATTCTGATTAGAATTCCACTGGCATTTTTCAAAGAGCTGGGGCCAACAATCCTAAAATTTGTATGGAACCAGAAGAGACCCCGAATTGCTAAGGAAATGTTGAAAAAGAAAGACAAAACTGAGGGCATCATGTTGCCTGATTTCACGCTTTACTACAAAACTGTGATCACCAAGACAGCACAAAAAGAGACACATAGACCAGTGGAAGAGAGTAGAGAGCCCAGATACAGAGCCTCAATGCGATCTTCAAATAATCTTTGACAAAGCAGGGAAAAGTATACAGTGGAAAAAAAGACAGTCTCTTCAAAAAATGGTGCTAGGTAAATTAGACAGCTATATGTAGAACAATTAATCTCAACCATTTTCTTACACAATACACAAAGATAAACTCAAAATGGATAAAAGACCTCAATGTGAGGAAGGAATCCATCAGAATCCCAGAGGAGAGGAGAGGCAGAAAACCTTTTCGACATTGGCCACAGCAACTTCTTTCAAGACATGTTCCCAAAGGCAAAGGAAACAAAAGCAAAAATGAACTTTTGGGACTTCATCAAGATCAAAAGCTTCTGCACACCAAAAGAAACAGTCAACAAAACAAAGAGGCAACCCTCGCAATGGGAGAAGCTATTCACAAATGACACTACAGACAAAGGGCTGATATCCAAGAGCTATAAAGAATGACTCAAACTCAACACACACAAAACAGATAATCATGTCAAAAAATGGGCAGAAGACATGAACAGACACTTCTCCAATGATGACTTACAAATGGCTACCAGACACATGAAAAAATGTTTATCATCACTAGCCATCAGGGAGAGTCAAATCAAAACCACATTGAGGGACGCCTGGGTGTCTCAGTTGGTTGAGCAGCTGCCTTCGGCTCAGGTCATGATCCCAGCGTCCTGGGATCGAGTCCCACATTGGGCTCCTTGCTTGGCAGGGAGCCTGCTTCTCCCTCTGCTTCTCCCTCTGCCTCTGCCTGCCACTCTGTCTGCCTGTGCTCGCTCTCTCTCTCTCTCTAACAAATAAATAAATAAAATATTTTTAAAAAAAAACACATTGAGATACCACCCTGTGTCAGTTAGAATGGCCAAAATTAACAAAACAGTAAACAACATGTGTTGGAGAGGATGTGGAGAAAGGGGAACCCTCTTGCACTGTTGGTGGGAATGTAAGTTGGTGCAGTCACTTTGGAAAACAGTGTGGAGATTCCTGGGTATTTACCCCAAAGATACAGATGTAGTGAAAAGAAGGGTCATCTGTACCCCAATGTTCATAGCAGCAATGGCCACAGTCGCCAAACTGTGGAAAGAACCAAGATGCCCTTCAATGGACAAATGGATAAGGAAGATGTGGTCCATAGATACTATGGAATATTATGCCTCCATCAGAAAGGATACAAAAGTTGTATCAACATGGACGGGACTGGAAGAGATCATGCTGAGTGAAGTAAGTCAAGCAGAGAAAGTCAATTATCATATGGTTTCACTTATTTGTGGAGCATAAGGAATAACACAGAGGACGTGGGGAGATGGAGAGGAGAAGGGAGTTGGGGGAAATTGGAGGAGGGCAGATGAACCATGGGAGACTGTGGACTCTGAAAAACAATCTGAGGGTTTTGGAGGGGCTGGGGGTTGAGAGGTTTAGTGAGCCTGGTTGTGGGTATTATGGAGGGCACGTATTGCATGGAGCACTGGGTGTGGTGCATAAACAACAAATTCTAGCACACTGAAAAGAAATTTTAAAAATAAATAATTTATTTTTAAAAAGTGATTGTGAATAGGCAAATTACTTAATAAGGAGGATATGTCTTTTTTTTTAAGATTTTATTTTTATTTATTTGTTAGAGAGAGAGAGAGAGAGAACAGGCAGACAGAGAGGCAGGCAGAGACAGAGGCAGAGGGAGAAGCAGGCTCCCCGCTGAGCAAGGAGCCCGATGTGGGACTCGATCCCAGGACGCTGGGATCATGACCTGAGCCGAAGGCAGCCGCTTAACCAACTGAGCCACCCAGGCGTCCCTAAGGAGGATATGTCTTGATAAAATTCTTTTTTATTAGCTATAGGCAATAATATCTATAAATGACCACCACCTTGTTGAAATAAAGTGTGTTTAACCCATTGTTTTCAAATTAAACAAATGAAAAATCACAAAGAAACATTTTTGTAATTTTATTTTACTTTTAAAAATATTTGTTTATTTATTCATTAATTTATTTTCTTTTATTTATTTATCAGAGAGAGCACAAGCAGGGGGAATGGCATGCAGACAAGGAGCCCAATGGGACTTGGTCCCAGGGCTCCAGGACCATGACCTGAACTGAAAACAGTCTTTTAACTGACTGAGCCACTCAGGAGTCCCCAATTTTTTTTTTCTTTGAGAACATACATTTCTATTACACTAATTTTTTTAAGGATTTATTTATATGACAGAGAGAGAAAGCACAAGCAGGGGGAGTAGGAGACAGAGAAGCAGGCTCCCATGGCCAGGGGGGTGGGAGGGCTCAATCCCAGGGCCCCAGGATCATGACCAAAGGCAAACACTTAACTGACTAAGCTACCCAGGTGCCCCTACATTAAAATTCTTAAATAAAAGTTTTTATAATCTCGTTACATCTACCTAACATTTAGAAGAATATCTAAGTACACCCCTATAAAGAGCATAGACAGCAGATTCTTCATGTGTGGGTGAACATTTTTAAAAAGTAATTCACCAAATTTTACTTGGTTCTTGCTTTCTACCACAGCAATCAGATTTTTATCAGCTCCAAGAAATATTCAGCTTAGACTTTTTTACATCTCTTTATTCATGTTCCTCATAATTAGGAAGCAGCTGTTTCTAGCCTTCTCTGACAGCAACTGTCAGCTGCAGATGGGATATTGATGATTGAGGAAAATGACAGATTGCTTAATGTCAGTGACTGAATACCACATCGAGGAGTCTTATAGAGATACAATATCTACATTTCACATCTGAACCTTATAATTGGCTTATTTCTGTCAGATTTCAGCAAGAGGGATTATGATTTCTTTTAGAATAAAACCATGAATATATTATTAGACATGCCTGTAGCTGTATCTCATGCTCTTTCTGTATCAAAATCAAATACTAATAGTCAAACACCTTGTTTCAAGGAAGATAAGTTATTAACAGATCTGTCAGATTGTTTAATCTATGTTTTCCTTTCATATTACAAAAGTATTCTAAATTATGCATATATCATGAAGGTTCATATATAATTAACTCCAGCTTAACTTTTAAATTAAAGAGAATGGTTACTGGAGTTTTCCTTTAGAAAGTTACTTATTTTTGCCTTTAAGAAGGGTAAGATACACAGAGGGAAGAAGTCTCAGGGACAGATATATGGTGGTTCTGATAATTACAAAAGCTTCTGTTGTGTATTTCAGATAATATATGAATTATTTAATTAAGAATAAGTTTAAAGTGTAGGAAATGTGAACTCGATTGAAACAATGATTTAAAAGTGCTAATTCATTACAAGTTATATAAATGAATTCTTTTCTTTTTCTGAAGAACTACCAATGGCTTATTGCACACTAAAATATAAAATAAATAAAATAAAATAGGTAAAATTCAACTTACAGATATGATGGGAGTGGTAATATCTAATCATATCTGTTCCACTTAAATCCCTGATTGCATTCTATATATAAATTAGTAGTGTTGGAAACAATTAGGTTGAAAAACAACCTTTGTAAAAAATCAGAGCATAGCAACATGTACATTTTCTAAAAATACAGTTGCACACAATAAAGTTCAGGTACCTTGAAAATGGAAACAACAATGAGGGAAGTTATGTAAGTTTTGTTTTATTTTGTTTTGTTTTGGTTTACTAAATGGATATACAAATAAAATATCTACAGATGAAGAGTAATAAGGGTGTTATAATTAAGGATGTCTAAAAATAGTTGGGATATAATTGAGGAAATGTACTGAAATTTATATTAGGTTTATTTTATTTGGTTTTTTGTATGTTTTTTGCCTTTGCACTAAATCAGACAATTTTTGGAGTAAATAATTGTGATGAGAAATCCTAAAATAAAAAAGAATTATCTGCTTCATTTAAATATTGCATCAGAATAAACTTTAGAAGGAGTAGTAAAAAAAATCAGCAGCTTCTCTGACATTACCCTTGTTTTAAACTTTTTAACATTTCATATTTACAGAAAATGTGCAGAAATATCACTAAGAATTTCAATATATCTTACCCAGATTCCCCAAATGTTAAAATTGTATATGCGCTTTACCATTTTCTCTATCTAACCTATTTTTCAAGTAAATTTTATTCCTTTTTTCTAAACCTTCTGAAAATAAGTTGCAGGCATGCTTTCCTTTTGCCTTAATTAAGATTTCATTATGTTTTTCCTAAAAAAAAGAATTTTTAACATAATATAGTAGAATTATCAAAATTAGGAAACTACTAGTAGTCTGTAGATGGCGAGAAGCAAATGCCAGTAAATCCACCTTGAGGAGCAGTGTTTTCATGGTGGTCTAGCATGACACCCTCTCTGGACCCAGCATATACGTACTCAGCAGCTGCCATGAACTACGGTGCTGTGAAGATCCACAGAAGAGGACATTACAAGGTCAAAAATGAAAGGAAAAAAAAAAAGACTGTCTTTGAAATATATGAAAATTGATAACAAACCATAAAGCCCCGTTGGGGACAACTATCTTACAGTGAATTACCTTCTGTCACCTTTTCTGAGGACAAGTTGAAGAATTTCTCAGCAAAAATATCAGGTATCTTATTTCAAATATAAAGGAAGTGTTGAGAGGATGTGGAGAAAAGGGAACCCTCTATATTGTTGGTGGGAATGCAAGTTGGTGCAGCCACTTTGGAAAACAGTGTGTAGATTCCCTAAGAAATTAAAGATAGAGCTACCCTATGACCCTGCAATTGCCCTACTGGGTATTTACCCCAAAGATACAGATGTAGTGAAAAGAAGGGCCATATGTACCCTGATGTACATAGCAGCAATGGCCACAATCACCAAACTGTGGAAAGAGCCAAGATGACCTTCAACAGATGAAAAGATAAAGAAGATATGGTTCATATATACAATGGAGTATTATGCCTCCATCAGAAAGGATGAATCCCAACTTTTGTATCAACATAATGAGACTGGAGGAGATTATGCTGAGTGAAATAAGTCAAGCAGAGAGAGTCAATTACCATATGGTTTCACTTACTTGTGGAGCATAAGGAATAACATGGGGGACATTAGGAGAAGGAAAGGAAAAGTGGTTTGGGAGAAATCAGAGGAGGGAGATGAACCATGAGAGACTGGACTATGAGAAACAAACTGAGGGTTTTGGAGGGGAGGGAAGTGATGGGTTAGGTGAACCTGGTGGTGGGTATTAAAGGAGGGCACATATTGCATGGAGCACTGGGTGTGGTACATAAACATTGAATCTTGGAACACTGAAAAAATAATATTAAATCAAAAAATAAATAAGTATAGGGGTGCCTGGGTGGCTCAATGTGTTAAGCCTCTGCCTTCAGCTCAGGTCATGATCTCAGGGTCCTGGGCTTGAGCCTCACGTCAAACTCTCTGTTCAGTGAGATGCCTGCAACCCCATCCCCACACCTGCCTCTCTATTTGTGATCTCTCTGTCAGATAAATAAGTAAATAAAATATTTTTAAAAATTAAAAAAATAAGTATAAATTAATACATACATACACACATACATACAAGGGAGGGGAAGGAATTTAAATTTGTACAAACCTTGGGAAGAGTTTTTGGGTTTCACAAGCTACACTGAAAGCAGTGGTATATGCTTTAGATATTTGGGAAGAGGAAAATTTAGATAATCGATTGTCAATGTTTTTCTCTTCCATTTCAACTTCTGCGACTTACTGGCTTTTAGACTTAAAAAAAACTCTCAGAATGGAAAAAAAATTAGAAAATTACCATTGATATAATTCAGTAAATATATAGATGTTATAGATATTTTTCCAGTTGGCAAATGAATAAATGCACTCAAAAACAATTTTCCCATTTTCCTTCAGTTAGCATTTACTTTAAGTTTTCTGTTTTGTTTTGAAGCATTCACAACCATTTTTCTGTATTTTTCTGTTATTATAATAATGAGAAAATTGATTGGAGTAATACATTTCTACATGGCCTTTTCACATACACCAAGAGAAAAGATTACCAACTCTGGCTAAATGGAAACTTCTATCATTTCACATGCATTATGTTTTCAACTGACAGTGTTTTTCTCTTATTTAATGTAACCAACCCAAACACAAGATTTGGGAGATTAAGAGGCCTCAATACACAGTCCCTTTTTAAAACCTGGAGCCTCAATGCATAGAAATAAAACAAATGGAGAAGAGGAGAGGCAAAATGGTAGAGAAGTAGGAGACCCTGTTTCAACTGGTCCCTTAAAGGGAGCTAATTATCTACCAGAACACTCTGAACACCCATGAAATCAGCATGAGATATAGGATTAAACACTTTTGGATCTCTGTGGGGGAAGAAGATACCAGTGGAGAGATAAAGTGGTGCGGAAACACTTGGACTGATAGTGGAGGATAAATAGAAGGGGGAGAAAGTCACCAGAAGTGACCCATTGGAAAGTAATACCCCAATAAAAAAAGTGTCCTATGATTGGGGACCAGCATTAACTTGGAGTCTGATTAAAAGCACTAAAAAAGAGCAAATGATCTTAAGGGGTAACTGGTAGAATTGGGTGGTCACAGGCACAGGCCTAAGCCCATGTCCCAAGATGGCAGACCACCAGTGACCAGCCATGCCAGAGGGAAAGCAGCAGCAGAGCCTCCAGTTCCTGGTCCCAGAGCCCCCTGGGTCGCTCAGCTTGCACCACCACTCAGTGGGCACATTCACACCCCGGAATGAGGGAGTCTGATGAGGGCACCAGCCTGCGCTCTCTGGAGCTACAGACTTTTGTGTTCTGTGAGCACTCCACGACCTAGGTCTCAGTCTTGATCTGCACCTGTGCCTGAGAGTGCTCCGTGGAGGCACTAGCTGGTAGTCTCTAGGATGAACCAAGAGTCTGGAAACTCCAAGCCTGGGCTTGAAGAAACTCAGCACACACTATCTCTGGTGGAGATCTCTCATCCCTCAGCGAACAACCTCTGAAATTGTGAGCTCTAGACCCCAGACAGCAGTCCTGGCAAAGGCAGCCACCGGAAGTGGACTCCCTGGACCAATATCACTTGTGGGTTTAGTGGCATGGGGAGCAGAGAAAAGTGGGCCCTTCAGGCAACCCCTGTGACAGTGGCTGGGGATGTGCACTGTGGGAGGTTGTGTGGTTCAGCAGGGTGTGCAGAGGGGGAGTCTATGTGTTCTGGACCACCCAGAGGGGAGACTTCTCTCTGAGATGGAAGTCTTGGTGCTATTTGCTTTCCACCAAACCTCCAAAAAGTCACAAAAAGCCACCAAAGACCAAAATTTGCTTTCCACTAAACCTGCAAAGAGTCACAAAAAGCCACCAAAGACCAAAAATCTCTAGAGAACAAAAGCCTGAAAAACGGGTTTCCACAGAGCCCAGCCCCTTGATAGGGAGCAGAAGGACTCAACTCAAGCAAGACTGACTGAAAAACAATGCACCAGGCCCCTCCCCCAGAAAGCCAACCAAAAGAATGAGAGGACAATCACCACAGGGTCCCCATAAAACTGGAAAACCCCAATATCAGGGGAAAACTCCTAATTAAGGAGGGAAAACTCCTAATTAAGCTCCTAATATTGCCATAAAACATGTATATTTCATAGATACAACTTTTATTTTTAATCCATTGTCACTATTCTTGGTCTTTTTAATTTTTTAGCCAACTTATCATTACAACTAGAGGTTCAATACAACATATCCTATAATAACCTTTTAACTTGAACTTTTTTCATACATATTATTGTTTTTCTTTCTCTTTTCAGTTTAGATAGATAGATGATGATAGATAGATAGATAGATAGATAGATAAAAGCTTCAAGGTAATCCTCTTTCCTAATCAATATCACCCATATATATAAAACCAGTTTTAATCTCCCTTTATCTCTGAAAAGTTGAATCCTCTAATAAAGATATCAAGATACACCCAGGAAGAATCAAAATAACCTTGCTCACCCACATCAAGGGTTTATAGCCACCCTTCCATCTTTTCTCCTGTCAGTGTTTCTGTGTATTTATTTTTGTTCTGGTATTATATAAATCTTATCCTTGGGGTTCATTTTGGCTGGGTTCTTTCTTTTTTCTTGTCATTAACTTTTGTCGGTCTTCTAGTATGTCCGTTTTCGTTTGTATACCTTATAAATCTTACCTTTGGGCCAATTTTTGCTGGGCCTTCTCTTTTTTTTTTTTTTCCTCTCTCTCTCCTTTTTTCTTTCTTTCTTTTTAGTGCTGACTTCTGATTGCTCAGAAGCGTTCCATGGTGCACCTTACCTGGACCACGGTTGATATATTGAGCTACACATAACCTCAACCACCTCTCACCAAAATGACTAAGAGGACTAACACCCAACAGAGGAAAAATTTAGAGACTGTGCACTCTCCATCAGAACTATTGGACATGGACATAAACAGTATATCAGAAAGGGAATTCAGGGTAACAATTATCCAGGCAACGACTAGGTTGGAGAAAACCATTACTGACAATATAGAATCTCTAGGGACAGAAGTGAAAGACACCTGGGATGAAGTTAAAAATGCTATCAATGAGATCCAATCTAATCTAAATACTCTAACAGCTGGGGTAACCAAGGCAAAAGATAGAGTTAATGATCTAGAGGAAAAATGATAGAGAAAAAGGATCAGGAGGAGGCTTGGAAGAAATAGTTTAGAAGCCATGAAAACAGAATAAGGGGAATAAATTACAACATGAAATGTTCCAATGTCAGAATTATTGGGATCCCTGAGGGAAAAGAAAGAAGACTAAAAGATATAGTTGAACAAATTCTCCATGAAATTTTTCCCAATCTGGGGGGAATCGAACCAGTGTTCATGCCCTAGAGTCAGAAAGGCCTCCCCCCAAGATTATAGAATTGAGAAAGGCCTTGAGACCCTGGGTTGTGAAAATGATGCATCATAATTTTAGACAGGAGCTTTTGAAAGCAGCTAGGGGGAAGAGATTCCTTACTTACAGAGAAAGGCCCATCAGAATAATGTCAGGCCTGTCCACAGAAACCTGGCAAGCCAGAAAGGGCTGGAAATGTATTCAGGGCACTTAATGAGAACATACATCCAAGAATACTTTATCCAGCAAGACTGATATTCAAAATGGATGGAGAGATAAAGAGCTTCCAAGATTGGCAAGGTTTAAAAGAGTATGTGACCACCAAGCTGGACCTACAAGAAATATTGGTGGGGGGGTCTATAAAAGAAGAAAGAACCCAAGAGGGTAATTAAACAAACATTTATGGAGACAGTCTACAGAAATAAGGACTTCACAGGTAACACAATGTCAATAAGAACATACCTCTCAATAATCACTCTCAATGTGCATGGCCTAAACGTTCCCAAAAAATGGCACAGGGATGCAGATTGGATAAAATGACAGGATCCATCCATGTGTTGTGTACACAGGACCCATTCTGAAGCTAAGAATACATCCAGACTGAAAGTGAAGGGATTGAGAAGCATCTTTCATGCCAATGGGCCTCAAAAGAAGGCTGTGATAGCGATTCTCATATCAGAAAAATTAGATTTTAAACTAAAGACTACAGTCATAGATAGAGAAGGACACTACATCATTCTTAAAGGGTCTACCCACCAAAAAGATCTAACAATTGTAAATATTTGTGCCCCCAAGATGGGAGCAGCCAACTACATAAGACAACTGTTATCAAGATAAAGAGTCATATTGATATGAATACATTAATAGTAGGGAATATTAACATGCCACTCTCAGTAATAGACAGATCATCCAAGCATAAAATCAATAAAGAAACACAAATATTGGATGACACATTGGACCAGATGTACCTCATAGATATATACAGAAAATGCCACACTAAAACAACAGAATACTCATTCTTCTCATGTGCACATGAAACCTCCAGAATAGACCACATACTGGTTCACAAATCAAAGCTCAACCAATACCAAAATATTGAGATTATTCCCTGCATATTCTCAGATCACAATGCTTTGAAACTGGAGCTCAACCACAAGAAAAAGATCAGAAGGAATTCAAACACCCGGAAGCTAAAGACCACCTTGCTTAAGAATATTTGGATCAACCAGGAAATCAAAGAACTTAAACAATTCATGGAAACCAAATATAATGAAGACACTTTATCTAAAACCTATGGGATATGGCAAAGGCAGTCCTAAGGGGGAAATACATAGCCCTCCAAGCCTCCCTCAAAAAATTGAAAAATCCAAAATACATCAGGAGAATTTACACCTTAAAAAGCAGGAGAATCAACAACAAATTTAGCCAACTCCACACAGAAGGGAAATAATCAAGATTAGAGCAGAGATCAATGAGATAGAAACTAGAGATACAGAGTAGAATGCATCAACAAAAGTAGAAGCTTGTTTTTTGAAAGAATCAATGAATCAATAAGATTAATAAACCATTGGCCAAACTAATCCAAAAGAAAAAACAGAAGATCCAAATTAATAAAATTATGAATGAAAAGGGAGAGATTATGATAAATACCAAGGAAAAAGAAACAATCATCAGAACTTATATTATTAACAGTTATATGCCAATAAGTTAAGCAACTGTGATGAAATGGATGCATTCATGGAAACTTATAAACTCCCAAAACTGAGTCAGGAAGAAACTGACAACCTGAATAGAAAATATCTAGTTACAAGATTGAAGCAGTGATCAAAAAACCTCCCAAAGAACAAGAACTAAGGACCTGATGGATTCCCTGGAGATTTCTACCAAACATTCAAAGAAGAAATAATACCTATTCTCTTGAAGCTGTTTCAAAAAATAGAAACTGAAAGAAAATTTCCAGAGTCTTTTCATGAAGCCAGCATTACCCTGATCCCCAAACCAGGCAAAGACTCCACCAAAAAGGAGAATTTCAGACCAATGTCTCTGGTGGATATGGATGCCAAGATTCTCAACAAGATCCTAGCTAATAGGATCCAACAAAACATTAAAATATCCACCATGACAAGGTGGGATTTATCCCTGGGATGCAAGGGTGGTTCAACATTTGCAAATCAATCAATGTGATAGAAGAAATCAATAAGAGAAGAGAGAAGAAGACATGATCTTCTCAATTGATGCAGAAAAAATATTTGACAAGATACAGCATCTGTTACTGATTAAAATGTTTCAAAGTATAGGGATAGAGGCAACATTCCTCAACTTTATAAAATCTATATATGAAAAAGTCACAGAGAATATCATCCTCAATGGGAAAAAGTTGACAGCCTTCCCTTTGAGGTCAGGAACACAGCAAGGATGCCCACTCTCAGCACTCTTGTTCAACATAGTACTAGAAGTCCTAGCAACAGCAATCAGACAACAAAAATGAATAAATCCTATTCCAACTGGTAAAGAAGAAGTCACTGTCTCTTCGCAGATAACATGATACTTTATATGGAAAAACAAAACAAAACAAAACAAAAAAACCTCCCCCTAACTACTAGAACTCATACAGCAATTCAGTAATATGGCAGGATGCAAAATCAATGTACAGAAATCAGTTGCTTTCTTATACACTAACAATGAAAATATAGAAAGGGAAATTGAAGAATTGATTCCATTTACTATTGCACCAAGAAGCATTACATACCTGGGAATAAATCTAACCAAAAAGGTTAAGGATCTATACTCAACGAACTACAGAACACTCATGAAAGAAACAGAAGAAGACACAAAAAAATGGAAGACCATTCCACGCTCGTGAATTGGAAGATTAAACATTGTTAAAATGTCTATAATGCCTAGAGCAATCTGTACTTTCAATGCCACTCCAATCAAAATTCCACTGGCATTGTTCATAGAGCTAGAACAAACAATCTTAAAATTTGCATGGAACCAGAAGAGACCGCAATTGCTAAAAAATGTTGAAAAAGAAAATCAAAATTGGGGGCATCACGTTGCCTGAATTTAAGCTTTACTACAAAGCTGTGATCACCAAGACATCATGGTACTGGCACAAAAAAAGACACATAGACCAGTTGAACAGAGTAGAGAGCCCAGATATGGACCTTCAATTTTATGGTCAACTAATCTTCGACATAGCAGGAAAAATATATACAGTGGAAAAAAAGGAGTCTCTTCAAAAAATGGTGCTTGGAAAATTAGACAGCTATGGGTAGAAGAATGAAACTCGACCATTCTCTTAAACTATATACAAAGATAAACTCGAAATGGATAAAATACCTCAATGTGAGACAGGAATCTGTCAAAATCCTAGAGGAGAACATAGGTAGTAACTTCTTGACATCAGCCACAGCAACTTCTTTCAAGATATGTTCCCAAAGGCAAAGGAAACAAAAGCGAAAATGAACTTTTGGGACTTCATCAAGATCAAAAGCTTCTGCACAGCAAAAGAAACAGTGAACAAAACAAAGAGGCAACCCTTGCAATGGGAGAAGATATTCACAAATGACACTACAGACAAAGGGCTGACATCTAAGATCTATAAATAATGCCTTAAACTCAAAACACACAAAACAGATAATCATGTCAAAAAATGGGCAGAAGACATGAACAGACATTTCTCCAATGAAGGCTTACAAATGGCTACCAGACACATGAAAAAAATGTTTATTATCACTTGCCATCAGGGAGATTCAAAACAAAACCACATTGAAATACCACCCTGTATCAGTTAGAATGGCCAAAATTAACAAAACAGTAAACAACATGTGTTGGAGAGAATGTGGAGAAAGGGGAACCCTCTTGCACTGTTGGTGGGGATGTAAGTTGGTGCAGCCACTTTGGAAAACAGTGTGGAGATTCCCTAAGAAATTAAAGATAGAGCTACCCTATGACCCTGCAATTGCACTACTGGGTATTTACCCCAAAGATACAGATGTAGTGAAAAAAAGGGCCATCTGTACCCCAATGTTCATAGCAGCAATGGCCACAGTCACACCTAACTGTGGAAAGAACCAAGATGCCCTTCAACAGATGAGTGGATAAAGAAGATTTGGTCCATATATATAACAGATATTATGCCTCCATCAGAAAGGATGAATACCCAATGTTTGTATCAACATGGATGGGACTGAAGAGATTATGCTAAGTGAAATAAGTTGAGCAGAGAGAGTCAATCATATAGTTTCACTTATTTGTGGAGCATGAGGAATAACATAGAGGACATTGGTAGGTGGGGAGGAGAAGTGAGTTGAGGGAAATTGGAGCAGGAGACAAACCATTAGAGACTGTGGAGTCTGAGAAACAAACTGAAGGTTTTGGAGGGGAACAGAGTGGGGGGTTTGGTGAGCCTGGTGGTGGGTATTAAAGAGGGCACATATTGCATGGAGCACTGGGTAAGATGCATAAACAATGAATTTTAGAACACTAACAAATACATAAATAAAATAAAATTTAAAAACATAAAAAATAAAACAGATGGAGAGCAGAAGTTCAGTTCTATAATTTCTATAATCAAATGGTAGAATATAGACTGAAGTCTATTACCTCAGAAATTCTAGCACATCTTACAGACAAAGTGGGCAACCACTTGCCTTTTCCTAAAGGAGAAGCTTCTGTAGAAATGCCACATGGCCTTTCAAATCCAAAAGTGCTATGAATGAGATAATTTGACCAAATCTTGCAATGAAAACACTAAATATTTTAGAAAACATTTTTTAATTGTAATTACTCACTAGATTTAATTTATGAGCAAATAAACAGAAATCTGACACTAATGAAGACCAAATAACTGAATTGGAACATAGACCAAAAACATTTAGCTAGCAGAAAGTATAATATATAGAATACAAGATGTAAGACAAAATCTGTTTTTGCTGTTTGAATACTGACACTTTCAAGCCCAACTTCTTTCCAATTCCCTTTTGTCTCATAACTCATCAGGCCTATTAGAAAGTCCAGGAGCTCCTTCCCTTGATGCTGGACAGGAACTGCAAATAATGCAAATTGTACCTGGGAACTGTAATGTTAGTCCAGCCCTCACCACAAGAAAAGAGGTACTAACTGGGACTTTTCTTCATCAAGCCAGTTTTGACCAGCTTGAGTATGACTGTGTTTTCCAGAGAATGCCTCCTGCTGTGAGCAATAAATATTTTCATATCTTCTGGTTTAGATGTGGTATCATCAGTCTTGACATATGAACCAATTTTGAGTAGATGGGAGTGAAAATTGATTCTGCTTTCCATGGGGGCAATCAAGAGATACATAGAAAAAAGAAAAAGAGCATAACTTTTATGTAAGATAAAGCAAACAAGTCTAATGTGCCTGGCTGAAGTCCAAGAAGTTGTTGTAAACCTCCTTCTCATTGGATTTAGTAATATTTTTTAATAATTTTTCACATAATAAAACTTTTTAAAGTAAATATTCCCTAAATTTACTGTCCGCAAATTCTTTCATCATATTTCCAAAAGAATACAAATTTGGATGTTATTATAAATTAGCCTGATGTTATTATGTTTTTGCTGTCATGATTATCATATGGGTCTTTACTATGTTTCTTGAGACTTGTTTTCTGCAGAGTCAAAAATGAAGCAGGTGCCTTAAAATTAAGCTGTTTTCTTTTTCTATCACATGCCATCGTTTAGAAATATTGATCATAGACTAAAAACCTGGTTATTAATCAGAACTGTTTTAGACCATGAGATTCTAACCTCACTCTTTTCCACCTGAGTGACTTGGCATTACTAAACTAGAATAAGCAAAACCTATTTTTCAAATTATTTTTAAATACATGACTTAAAAGGCCTTTGAAAAGATATCTTCTACAATTACAAAACACTACCTTTAAAGTTTATTTGGTAATGCTTCAAATGTGAAACTTACACAGGGTTTTTAAAAATCTCTACACTTTAGAATATCAAAGATGTAACTTCATATAAACATCCTTTAAATTGAGGAGCAAAATAATTTATATGCCTTAAAGTTGACAATTTTATGATTTTGTAATTGTGGGTTTGTGGAATTGTCAAAAGAGCACCAGCCTTGGGGCACCTGGGTGGCTCAGTGGGTTAAATAAAGCCTCTGCCTTCTGCTCGGGTCATGATCCCAGGATCCTGGGATCAAGCCCCACATCAGGCTCTCAGCTCCAGGGAGAGCCTGCTTCCTCCTCTCTCTCTACCTCTCTCTCCACCTGCCTCTCTGCCTACTTGTGATCTCTGCCTGTCAAATAAATAAATAAAATCTTTTTTTTTTTTTTAAAGAGTACTAGCCTTGACTGTATCTAAATCTTTCACTGCATTCTTTGGAAATGGGTTTCTCCATTGTTAAAGAAAGAGACAAGATTGAACTTGATATCCCCTAAGCTTTCTCCTACTTCTAAAGCTATGTGATTTTCTTTTTGACAGATATCCCAAATTCAATAAAGTCACTAATGTTAGAAAATCTTGATCACATAGTTAATATTGTAAGACTCAATTTTTACCAGAAGTGAGTATTTTATGTTTTTTTTAAATTTACCTCTACTTTTTCTAGTTTTTTAAATGTTAAAAGTAAATGTAACAAAACTTCTCAAGACAGGTTTCATATAAATTTTAACAGATGTATGTTTACTTTTTCTTTTTTCCTGCCTCTTCAGACTTACCATGTAAGGTCTATTGCTTGGTTCATATATATATATATATATATATGAGGGTTAAGCTTTTCTTTAAGATAAAATTGGAAAGTAACATTATATGTTTCAGGGGTACAATATTATAATTCAACCATTCCATTATGTAAACACTATAAAATGATCATCACCAAAAGTCTAATTAATTACCATCCTTCACTATAAAATTGATTCACTTCATCCATTTTTACCCACCTCCCCAACTCCCTTCCCCTTGATTCCATCAATCTGTTTCTGTATCTGTAAGTTTTTGTATTCTTTGTTCTTTTGTTTTGTTTTGTTAAATTCCAAATGTGAGTAAAATAATATGATCTTGTCATTCTCTGTCTGACTTTTTCTATTTAGCATAATTCCTTCAAAGTGCATCTATGTTGTCACAAATTTTAAGATTCCACTTTTCTTGTGCCTAAGTAGTATTCTATTGTATATACCACATCCTCTTTATCCATTCATTCATCAAAGCACCTAAATTGTTTAAAAGGTTTGGCCATTGTAAATAATGTTACAATGAAAGTAAGAATGCATATATCTTTTTGAATTAGTTCTTTCATATTCTTTGGATTAAAAACTTAGAAGTGAAAAACTGGATTGTATAATATTTGTCTTTTTTTATTTTTTAAAGAAACTGTACTGATTTCCCTAATAGTTGCACCAATTTATACAGTGTATGGGGTTCCCTTTTCTCTACATCTTCACTAAATTGGATTGTTTGATTTTTTTATTGTTGCGTTTTGTGAGCTTTTTTGTATATTTTGGGTATTAAACCCTTATCAGATATATGATTTACAAACAACTTCTCTAATTCAGTAGGTTGTCTTTTAATTTTGGTGATCTTTTCCTTCACTATGATTTTTTGTTTCGTGTATTTTCATGTGTTTATTTTTGCCTTTGTTTCCCCTGCCTTTGAAGTCAGATCCAAAAGCACATCACTAAAACTGATATCAAACAGTTTATTGTCTAGAATTTCTTCCAGGAGTTTTATGGTTTTAGGTCTGATTCAAGTCTATTATTTATTTTGAGTTAATTTTTTGTGTATTGTGAAAGAGTGCTATGGTTTCATTATTTTTTCCTTTGGCTATTCAGATTTCCCTGCATGATTTACTAAAGACTGTTTTTTTCTCCATTGTATGTTCTCCATTGTATGCTCCTTTGTCATAAATCAATAGTCTCTATATGTGTGGGTTTATTTGGGGGCTCTTAATTATTTTTTATTGAATTGTGTTTAGTGCCAATACCATACTGTTTTGATTATTACAGCCTTGTAGTACAATTAGAATTCAGGGAGCAAGATACCTCCATCTTTGTTCTTTCTCAAGTTTGCTTCAGCTATGTGGGGTCTTTTGTGGTTCCATAAAAATGTTATAATTATTATTTTTTATTTCTGTGAAAAATGCCATTGGGATTTTGTTAGATATTGCACTGAATTTGTAGATTGCACTGGGTATTATGGACGTTCTAATGATACATATTTTTCTAGTCTATGAGCACAAAATATCTTCTCATTTATTTATATCTCCTTTAATTACTTTTGTCAATGTCTTATAGTTAAGACTTGATGTTTAAAACACAAAACAAAACAAGTAAACAAACAAACAAAACCCACAAACAACCAGAGGTGCCTAGGTGTCTCAGTGGATTAAGTGTCTGACTCTTGATTTTGTCTCAGGTCATCATCTCAGGGTTATAGATTGATCCTCACATCAGGCTCCGTGGTGAGTATGGGGTTTACTTAAAATTCTCTCTGTCCTTCTCCCTCTGCTCCTATATCTCCTCTAAAAATCAAAACAAGACAAACAAACAAACAAAAACCTGAGGACATCAGTAAGATGACAAAATAGAAGCCCAAGCCCCTTGTACCCTCATGGAGAAACCAACTTAATAATAATATACAGGACACATTATCTTTATGACATTTCAAAAACTAGATTAGAATATGCAGTACTTCAGGCAAGCACAAAACCAAAAGCAACATCAAAGGTAAGAAAGTTTATTGGATTTGCCAGCTAGGGCCTATTCTTCTTCCCTGGAACAATATGGCATAACTGGGAAAAAAAAAAAAAAAACTCCCATCTCACAGAGGGAGAGAGAAGAGTGGAATGTGCACCTAAATTTCTGGCTTTCACAGGGGCTGCCTGAAGGACTTCTTGCTGTCTTCCCTAACTCAGAGCACTAAGGGAATAGTGGTATAAGCTGGTTGCTAGGTCACTGAGAACAGAGGTAACTGTTATAGCACCAGAGGATTGCAGTACTTCAGAGAGACACCAGAAGGAACAAGAAATTATGGAAACCTGAGAACAGAGAGACAAAAATTCTTCACTGGGAAATTACATGCATAAGCCCAGAGAAGACATACCCATGGAAAGAGTTTGAGAGGCCTTCAGAATCTCTAGCTAGTTCTACTGACAAAAGTAATTACTCATGTGAAGACAATCCATAAAGACTGAGAAGGGCAGCTATCTTTCAAATGATAAGATCTCAACAACAACAACAACAACAAAATCACAAAACAGACAAAGGAAACAAAGGAAGATGGCCCAATAAAAGTAATAAAGTAAATCTC
Organism: Taxidea taxus jeffersonii; assembly: GCA_003697995.1. Taxonomy (NCBI): domain Eukaryota; kingdom Metazoa; phylum Chordata; class Mammalia; order Carnivora; family Mustelidae; genus Taxidea; species Taxidea taxus. The sequence goes on along the minus strand of ML103759.1, from coordinate 5,215 downwards.
AAGAGAAAAAAAAAAGTTGTACAGAAATGGAGATTTTGAATTACCTAATAAATAATTAAACAACCTTCTTAAAGATGCTAAATGAGCTAAAGAGAAAACCCAAAGACAATAAAATGACATTAGGAAAAATGTAGATGAAGGAAAAGAAAATATCAACATAGAGAAACAACTAATAAAGAGACAAATGGAATTTAAAAAATAGAGTGACTAAATTGAAAAATTCATCAGAGGTATATAACAGCTGACTTGATTAAGCAGAAGAATGAGCAAACTTCAAAATAGATCATTTGACATTATTGATTAAAAAGAAGAAAATGAGAAAAGAATGAAGAAAATTGAAGAAACAAAGGCTGAAAACTTCCTAACTTTAAGGAAAGAAATGGACATACAAATTCAAGTAATTCAATTAGCTCCAGCGAGGATAAATCAAAGATGCTTACACTAAAACACATTTGAAAGGAGTTTTATCACTCAACTCATCTGCATTCATGTCAAAACCAGCCATGTTATCATTGTGTTGTGTTTTATTCTTTTAACTTGCATTCCTGTTTGTATACAGTTTATTCAGAATATTACCAATTACATAACTGTTAATATTTGACTTTTAGAGGCATATAGTTGTGTAAAATGTTGGATGGACTAATGTTCCAAAATCAACAGTTTGGTATGTTTGCATTACAACATAATCTGATCTCACCTATATATTTACATAAGATTGAACATATTCAGTTCTTTCTGGAGATATTTAATAAATAAATGGATTTGGAAATGAATATACAGACAGGAAGTTGCCAGAAAGTTTATTTAGTTTTGTATCGTGTTTAACCATAAAACAAATTGAAACTGACTAGTAAAAGTAAAAATACAATATAATTAGAAAATTTTATATATGGTGCATAAATACCTAAAATGTACATGTAAATTTTGGTGATTTAAACAGGACTATTGTATAAATACTACTATTGTGCCAATGGTAACTATTAAATATTTTTCCATCTCACACACTCTTCAGTTTTAATTTTCTTTAAATAATTTTCTAAAGAAATGAAGTATATATTAGCTTGCTTGGGGTGCCATAACAATGTACCACAGACTGCATGGCTTAAACAATAGAATTTTTTTGTTACAATTGTGGAAGTCAAAGATCAAGGTGCCAACAGGACTGATTTCTTCTGACATCTCCTTTCTTGGTATGTAGATAGCCATTTTCTGTGTTTTCACATGGTCTTCTCTCTGAGTGTGTCCTAATTTCCTCTTATAAGGACACCAGCCATATTAGATTAAAACTCACTCTAATGACCTAATTTTAATATTAGTAGCTCTTGGAAGACCCTGGCTTCAAATTCAGATGTATGTAGGGGTTAGGACTTCAGTGTATGAATTTTAGGAGTACACAATACCCATAACATGATATGTGCATATTTTAAGCTAAAATTAAAAATGTACAAATTAAACATTCATAAGTATAAGATCATGTATGAATGTATGTATATTATATGCACATACACAAGAGCTGAACTGAAATCAGTTAGTTGGAGAGTGAATGCCAAACTGAGAATGTCACAAAATATTTTAGGTATAGCTAAAAGCCAGAAAGTAAAATTTCCAACTGAATATGTAAATGGTGGTACAGAGGATGTTTATTTTCTTCTACTTGATCTTTTTCTGCTTAAATATTTAAAATTTTCATAAAGAAATAGTAAATCAATTACAGAGATAATACATTATAATTAATTTTGAATTCTTCATTAGAATTTGGATCAATATTATTCTCAAAACTAACAGAACACACATTTGATGACTGAGGCTTGATCTATTTAATAAAAATAGCATTTTTGTCAAAATGAAATATGCTTTGTAATATCAGATAAAAAGAAATATTGGCAATTATCCCAGTGCTACTTCTCTTTTTAGCCAGTTCTATGCCTATATAATTTGCCAAATTCCATTGTGGGATTATCTCCACAAATAGTTACAGTTTTTAATATATACACTTTACCTTGGGACTTTCTTGAGAAAGAGATTATTTATAATTTTTATTATCTGTAACTCAATCCATCTTCTAGGGTAACACACACACACACACACACACACACACACACACTTGTTTTGTGTGTACAATTGAATTATGGTTTTTCAATGTTGTATAAAAAATACACATGTCTGAACAAATACCTAAAAATAAATATTTCTTTAAATCTGTGACTGTTGGTGAATGAAATTTTACAATAGTGTTGATTTTCCAATGAATAGAGTTAATGTTCACAATCCCTATCATGATGCTGGAGTTGTGATTGATCTCATGTGTCTCATCAGCTCCTTAGTTACCCCTTAGTCTGTTATGCATTTCAGGGACTATAAGGAACTCTGTCTTAACCTTGGAATTCCTCAAGTCCTATTATTTTTTTTTCCTGTAATAGCCTTTCTTACATTCTCACAAAATGAAGTCCCATCAATTACTTTTTCCTTCAAACTATATGTCATTCCCAAAGAGAAACATACTGATTTTGCAATTTAAATTAAATTTCATAGCAATGGTCCCATTGTGTAAATATATATTTATTGCTGAATGATGAATTTGTTAAATAGCTCATGCTCTGACTCAACTATAAGGGCCTGAATATGACTGATTTATTCTCCCCTGCATATTCAGCAACAAATACCATTCAGTATGTTATAGGCAGTAAATGTATATTTTTTTGAGGAAACAATAAAGTAATAAAATAATTTTGCTAACTTCATCTATAAGCTTGCCTTCAGTCCCTGATAGTTACATGAAGAACAGTGTTTTGTTTGATGCTCATACACATTTATCTTCATAAGCTGAGATACCAAGTTTCATCTGAAACAAACCTTTCACAAAATTTAATCATCCAAAATATAAAAAGCCATTCTTAATTAGAATATTCCTACAGTTTTCCATAGGACTCCAAGGATAATTTCTTAAAGGACAGTTCAATCAGGACTTAAGGAAATGAGTCATATTGCATGTCTTCTCCTGTGATATGATTGAAGGATAGAGTACCAATTTGCACATTCTTTCCCAGAATATTTGTGTTACTTTATAACCCTCGTATATATTGCCTTGGTTACCAAATATAGCCTATTAATACTTCCATTCCATTGCTTAGTAAAAGAAAGCATCTAACTCAATATGTTACATCTACTCTTGGTTTATTGTTGCTTGAGGGATATTAATTTTTCAACGTTGAAATATCCTTTTATCTCTTCCAAATTAGAACATACTTTCCTAAAATGATCTTTAAAATGGAAGAGATGTTTATGTAAAATTGCTGACATCATCCAAATCTTTACTGATCACCGTAGTTGGAATATCATTATCTGTTGCAATTTAATATTTCTGGTTTCTGTGTTTAGAAATATACTCCAAAAGGACAATGCTTATCTAAAAAAGAAATAATAGCTTCATGTAGTCTGTCTTCAATCAAATCATAATTAGTTTTAAATTATTCAGAAATTGAGTAAATATTACCATTCTAAATTCCCTCCCAAGATACCTGCCTTCAATTTGTTTTTTCGGTCATTATTAAATTAAGATAAATATTTAAATAAATTTATGTTGTTTAGTAAGTTTTGTAATAAAGAAAGTATTGAAAATTTCTATAGATTGGTCCAACTATATTATATGGGAATAAAAGCAAATTGAGTAAAATCTTTTGCTTTTGACAAGTAATCCTGCCCCACAATTACTAAAGAATATCATCTCTACATTCTTAAATTTTATTGTAAAATATTTACCCAGTTTCATGATGAACACCGTAGCAGACAATTTTATAAACTGATGTGTATGGGCTCCAATGATCACTTTTTTTCTTTTTTGTTTAAAGTTTTTATTTTTTATTAACATATAATATATTATTAGCCCCAGGGGTACAGGTCTGTGAATTGCCAGGTTTACACTCTTCATAGCACATACCTTCCCCAATGTCCATAACCCCACCAGCCTCTCCCTACACCCCTCCCCATGGCAACCCTCAGTTTGTTTTGTGAGATTAAGAGTCTCTTATGGTTTGCCTCCCTCCTGATCCCACCTTGTTTCAGTTATTCTTTTCCTCCCCCCAGGACCCCCATGTTGCCTCTCAGCTTCCTCATATCAGGGAGATCATATGATAATTGTCTATCTCTGACTGATTTATTTCACTAAGCATAATACTCTCTAGTTCCATCCACATCATTGCAAATGGCAAGATGTCATTTCCTTTGATGGCAGCATAGTATTCCATTTATATATCTTCTTTATCTATTCATCTGTTGATGGACATCTAGGTTCTTTCTGTAGTTTGGCTATTGTGGGCATTGCACATGCTTCTTTGGATCTTTAGGGTAAAAACCCAGTAGTGCAATTGCTGAGTCATAGGGCAGCTCTATTTTCAACTTTTTGAGGATACTCCATGCTGTTTTCCAGAGTGGCTGCAATAGCTTGCATTCCGAGCAACAGTGTAGGAGGGTTCCCCTTTCTCTGCATCCTCACTAGCATCTGATGTTTACTGACTCATTAATTTTAACTATTCTGTCTGGCTTAAGGTGGTATCTCATTGTGGTTTTGATTTGTATTTCCCTGATGCCTAGTGATGTGGAAAACTTTTTCATGTGTCTGTTGACCATCTGGATCTCTTCTTTGCAGAAAGGTCTTCCATGTCCTCTGTCCATTTCTTGATTGGATTCTTTCTTCTTTGGGTGTTGAGTTTGATAAGTTCTTTATAGATTTTGGATACTAGCCCTTTATTTGATATGTCGTTTGCAAATATCTTCTCCCATTCTGTCAAATGTCTTTTGGTTTTGTGGAATGTTTCCTTTGCTGTGCAAAAGCTTTTGATCTTGATGAAGTCCCAATAGTTCACTTTACCCTTGCTTCCCTTGACTTTGGTGATGTTCCTAGAAAGAATTTGCTGTGCCTGTGGTAGAAGAGGCTGCTGCCTGTGTTGTCCTCATGGATTTTGATGGATTACTTTCTCACATTGAGGTCCTTCATCCATGTGGAGTCTATTTTTGTGTGTGGTGTAAAGAAATGGTCCAGTTTCATTGTTCTGCATGTGGCTGTCCAATTTTCACAACACCATTTGTTGAAAAGATTGTCTTTTTTTCCATTGAACATTCTTTCCTGCTTTGTCGAAGATTACTTGACCATAGAGTTCAGGATCTATTTCTGGGCTCTCTATTCTGTTCCATTGATCTACATCTCTTTTTTTTTTTT